>JACEGR010001572.1:0-161738 GCA_014170235.1 Listronotus bonariensis | reverse complement strand
TATGCACCACGGGGTTTACTGGACTATAATGCCCTAGACAGGGGCCCTCGGGCTATTTCGACCTTCAGGGCATTATAGTCCTAGTAACGTCCTATGATACATAAATAGCTATTATAATAGTTATTAGTTGTTAACTTTTACTAATAAAATTGGGTTTTTGTTAGTGTTTGTTATCATTAGACTTAAAACCCAAAATTAGGTTTTTATGGCCATTCATTTTTCTTTCTTCTAACTCCCAATTTTCTCCTAAAGAAGGTGTCAAAATACGAATCATAATAGAAAACAAAATTCAGATCCCACTTGTATTCAACAGATTTGTTTACAGAAACGCTATAAGCCACTATAACGACGTTCCAGCTGTCAGAAATCACGTGTTTGAACACCGGCGTCACACACAACCCTCGTATCCATCCAGTTTGAGGGTCGCGTTGCACTTTCGCACCCCTCTGTAGCTATGACAGCAGAATTTACGCCTTGATTCCAGGCCGCATTCCGTATGACCTCGCTAATTGACGTTTGCTGGTGTTGGGCATTATTTAACCCCAACTATCTAATATATTTCGTCGTAAGTACTGTAAAAAGTTTGGCGGTAATTGTAGTAGAAATTTTTAGTCAATAAAATATTTGTCTACTTATGTCTTCTTTAATAAAAGTATGAAATTTACATTGCTTTAAATAGATTTATCCAAGAAGGACAAAGAGTTTTAAATATACACATATAGAAGGAACAGTTTAAAAATGTAAATTCGGTGCTCTTTGAAAAGAAAAAAAATCACAAAAAAGTTTAAAGCAAATAAATCGGCATGCTTGACTTCGCGGCCGCCTTTGCTACATTTCTTTTATGATATGCCGGTTGATGCAGCTGGTCATCGCACTATGGGATAGAAATTAATTTTTTTGGTCAAAATTCTGAAACTTACCAATCTAACTTAAAATGGGGTGCTTTTTACTGGAAAAATATTATAAATTATTACAAATGCTTTTTGGAAACCTAAAACTTATTTATGTTATTATAAATTTACACCCCCTTAACAGTATTATTTTTTATTGTACAAAATAAACTAAAATGTAATAGAGATACATCTTCCCAACTTTTTTATTTTTTAACGTATAAAATAAATAAAAAACACTGTTTTGTTGGGTAGATTCTGTAGAATCCATATCTTTCATCAGAATGTTTTTATCTTTTAGGATATACGGTGTAGGACAAAACATATTAAATTTAAAAATGGAATACCTTGTAAATTATAAAAATTCTTGTATCTGTCGTTACACTCAGAAGTAGCAAAAAGTGGGAAGGCAATTGTAAGTACAAAAACTGATAAAGAAAAAGGTAAAAAAATCTTTGACAAAAGTAGCTAGACTTCGCGAGACTGCATCAGAAACACAACAATAGCTCTTACTATTTAAACTCTTTTACTTTTTTAGTAGTAAACAAGGCTAATAATAAACTAAGTAGATTAAATGTTGTATATTTATGTTTACTTAAAATACATTTTCAAGTTTCTTATTACCCCAATAGAAGTCGTCATATCCTTTTATAATTTTGTGTATTTACATGTAGTTTGGAGTATCTACTTTGAAATACACAGCATGAGCCATTAAAATTTCAAAGTTGCTTTTTGGCCAAAATAAAGGATTTCTATCCCATAGTATATCGGCGCGTCGCTGTAAAGGATAGCGGCGCCTTTATATAAAATAGTCCGATTGCAAACGGCCTTTTTTATGTTTTTTGTATTATTTTCAAAGGGTACCGAATTTGCGCTTTTAAAATGTTCTTACTATACACAGTGGTGGATTTACACATTTGCCGCCCGTAGGCTATTAGTTTTTGCCGCCCCTAATTTTTGATACCTTATCTAAAAGCTCATTGAAACGTATTTTTTTACAAAAGCAGGTGTTCATCTTTAAAAAAACATGTTTACTAAATACCTTATTTGTAATAAACCATTTCGTATTTTTTTGTTTAAATTTCTAAATTAAAGTAAAGAGTTTCCGAGGTAACCCCCTAAAAACCTAAAAAATTGCCGTCCTAGGCTCCAGCCAGCGTTGAATTTAAGGGACATTTCCCCACGGAGAAATTTGGTATCGATTGATAACTCAGAATTAAGTATGAATATAACATCAAAATATACAATTTATTACATAGAAAATTAAACAAATGCTTCAAGAAAAGCATGAACGAAGCGGTTGGTTTAGTTTTTACACCTGTAGCCCTTTTTTTGCTCTTTAGCTCCCCCTTCCTTGGAAATATTAAACTCACTCCCCTTCCCCCCTCCCGAAAAAAATGGCTGAATTCAACATTGGCTCTAGCCTACTCAGCCTGCTGGTAAATCCAACACTGAATACACATATCGTTCTTTTTATTAACTTACAATACCACTGTGTTTTTAATTAAACAAGATGAGTCTCTTAGAAATAAATGTTTTTGCTTTAGTCGCATTTTTTCTTTCCTAAGTCTAGACGAATTAATTTAGAAATATGGGTTCTCACAGGAAATTAACTTTTGCAATCTTTATTTCGTTGCCCATATCGAAATTAATTCAAGACTTAAAAGTTCTGCCTTGTAGTAGTAGACACCCAGAACAATGCTAAATTTTGGTCATCAGCTTGGATGCTCGCTTTGTGGAATTTATAAAGCGGGTATCCATCGAGTTCACACGTAAACAGTACGTATAATTTGCCGCTTCATAAATTCAGCCAAGCTGAGCGTCCAAACTAATGACCAAAAATGTAGCATTGTTCTGGGAGTCGATGGTGAAACTACAATTAATGACACTACAATTGTCTTGTGGATTAATCAATTAATTATCTTTTATAGTCTTTAAACACATCTTCTTCTTCCAATTTTGCAAATAAGGAAATCCTTTTCTTGACTGTTAAACTAAAGTGGAGCTTCTAATCATCTAAATCTTTAATTATTATCTCGTACATCAATTGTATGGTTTACTTGATTTCCTGGTGTTAAAGAAGCCAAAATAGTTTATTTTATGTTTTACCCATCTATTATTGATCTGTAATACCTTAGAAACGGAATATGTTATGGTAGCAATAATACCTGCTATCACACTGGGCATTATAAGCGGGCATTATGATAATGCCCGCTTATAATGCCCTAATGCGCTAATATGGAAATTTTATTGCTTATCCAATTTTATTTCTCTCACAATAAAGATCAAGTTTATACAAACATATGTATTAAAATAAAATCAATAACTTACCAGTTCCTGAAAATATGCCATTAAAACGGTTTCGGTTATTTGAAGAATTGCGTTCGCATCTTTCCAAATACCAAATATGCCATACTCCCGATCATACTGTTGCCTTGATTTAACTGGCAAAGATTTTCGGTCGCTTTTATGGCCTTTTCTCTTATATTTTGTGCATTTCTTCCATTTTGAGCAAAATCGTTAAATAAAAAATGCCAACTGACTAACTGATAGAAACATCAAAGTCAAACTTAACACCAGTCATTATCTACTTACGTATACAGGTACAGGTGCAACTTATTTTTATATTGCGAATAAATAGTGTAATTAGTCATTGAAAGACTCTTTTTGGGTAAAACATAAAAGCATTGTATGCACCACGAGCTTAACTGAACTATAATGCCCATCAGGTCGAAATCTAGCCCTCGGGGTATTTCGACCTTCAGGGCATTATAGTCCTAGTAACGCCCTTGATACATAAATAGCTATTTTGTAGGATTTGAACAATAGTATGGTTATTTTTGTTATCTAATATTGGAAAAAAATCACTGTTATTATACACGTTAAATGGAGAAATAAAATATTCAATTCTATAACTTACACCTTATTTTGTTTGCCTTAAATTTTCCATTTTACTACCCTTTTAGTTTTATCCAATTTACCTGTAACTCAGGGGTTATAAACGTAAAGCTTTTATTCTATTTTCGCTTTTAAACTTTTATGGTTGTTCAAGACAGTCTTTTTCCAATTTCACAAATAATGAAAGAATTTCCTCTAAACCCTTTAACTTAAGTGACATTTTTAGATTTAAACGTATACGAGGCACTGGTTGTATTTCTTAATTTATTTACTGTTTTATTCGTATCCTTTCGTTTTATACTATTTTTTTTTTAGTTTATTTTAAACAATTTTATACGTTAATTTAAAGATAAATATAACTAAAAATTTAAATTTCTTAATGCAAAATTTAAAATATGAACAAGAAAGAATAAAATAAGAACTCAAACAGGTCTATACTACAATAAACTGTATATCTCCGGCACTGAACAACATGGCCGAAAAATGGGAGATGTGACGTCATAACACGTCAAAGCATTATGGCCGAATAGTCGTTTGACCTTAAATAGACCGACTTTGATCGACAACAACATTATTTTTGCAGATAAGAAATAGCATTGTTTATAAAGAGAAGCATATCTTATAAAGAATTTAATATACTTATGTAAACCAAATTTACTAAAAGTAAAGTATAAAGCAACTTTTTAATGCAAGATAGATGATTAATAATGATAATTTGATTTTTTTTGAGAATCAGCCTTTTACAGTTTTGTTACAATTGTTTAAATACAATATGGGTAAAACTTAACTCAATATGTCCTTAATGATTGCTTTTACGCCTAGTTTGCAAGAGAGGAAATTGAAAAACATTTTCATAAGCATCCTCTTTTATAAAATGTATCAGCTAAAGATGAGAACTGGTAACATCCAGTATGGAGTCTATTTCTTTACTCGATTTTTTTCCTAGTCCGCGATGTGTTTAAATATCAAACGTGTAATTGTTTGTTTTGATATATAAACACTCCTGACACACGTGGATTTGTTTAATGATTAATATTTGACCTAGAAATTGTTTAATTTGCAGATAGTTTAAATCTTGAAATTATTACATCTTGTTTTTTTTGTTTTAATTTTAAATGGGTTTTCTTTTTCATAATATTAACTTACTAAGTGTCCACTCCGCAAGACGCCCCCACCTTTTTAAAAAAATATCGTTTCTTTTTTAATGTTACTGGGCTAAACTTGAAACCAAGACCCACACGATCTCATCTAATGGCACTCTTAAAAGATTTTCTGCTACAAAAAACATAGACATGTCATATGATCAGACATAAAATAAACTAAAGTACCTTTGGGATAATCGGTAAAGTCGTTCACCTTACGCCTTGCCCACTCTCTATACATATATTTTTATGTAATTCACGTAGTATCATTTATTTATACTTTCCTTATATCTCCTTATCTCCTATTTTATCTCACATTTGTAAATCCGCAAACCGGGAAATACTCTTCCCGATATGTCTGGATTTACGAGCACCTTGTCGCTAGTCCATACACCTCAGCATTTAATGTGAACGAGGTATATTGTGAACACCTAGTATACAAAAGTATACATTTTGGGAATTTTAAAAATATACATTTTTGGGAATTTTAAAATAAGTATACATTTTAATTAGATTACTTAACAGTGGGAATTTTGCTAAATAAAGATATACGTGAGGTGTCAAGGTTTTTAAAAGTATAAATTAAACAATTTTCTAGGTTACTCTTATAATAATAAAATAAAAACATTAAACAAACTGGATCGCGTAGAAATGCAAAACAAACACTTGGAAAATTTAATATTTAAAGAGGGAGAGAAAGAAATTAGAGGACATTAGATTAGATAAGAAGTAGTTAGTGAAGTCAAGTATAAAGTTAAAGTTTTAGTTAAGCTCCGTACGGGCTACCCCTAGTGGGGGTATGCCCGTACTAAATTGAAGTTACTCAAATAAGTTAAGTTTAGTTTAAAAATGTAAAGTTAGTTTTATGGTCCACCGGTCTCATTGTCCCAAGAAGATAGTTCCATATGGTACATTTGCCCCAGTGACGTAAAGTTAATTTATTTTAACAGCTTATACAATTAATGATAAATCTTCAGTGAACAACGCGTGATATAACTATGAAGAGCTGCAAATCAAAACGCAGTTTTTAATAAAACACAATTTTTAAAAAACCTTACAACTTTTACTGCGCGTTTTTAATTTATGAACTGAAATTTTTTTTTCGAAATTTACAGACTGTCTATAGATGAGGTTAGCAAAAGGACACGTGAAGAAAAAACTGTCAATTTTATACAGGGTACACTTAAACTTGAAAAACCTGATTTTCCTTCAAGAGTAAACTATTTTTATTTTTCATTTTAAAGTAAAATATCGTTTAAAAAATTATTTAGAATAGCATTTTAAATGACTTTATTACTGTTATAGGGGTTTTAAAAAGATTCATGAAACTGATTTTAGAGTTATCAAAAATATAATATTTGATTTTATTTTTTAATAAAATGACCTAAAAACTCTTATAATTTGCTTTTCAAAAGCTTGTTTTCCTAAAATTCCTACACAACATAATTTTTTCAGCAATAAATGAGTGTGATCAAGGCGTTTTTGCAAAATTAGGGAGTTTTATTGTTTTTATTGATTACAATTATTATTCTAAATAAATTTTCTAAAAGACCTTTTGTTTAAAAATTAAAAATAGACATAGTATACAAAAATTATTTGTTTTTGTGAATCATATTTTTTACAAGCAAAAAATTTTTATGAAGGATGACTTTTTTCGAAAAATTAAATTTTTGGTCCATTTTTCCACTTGTTAACCCCATCCGTGGTCAGTCTGTAAAAAAATAAAAATAATACAGCAACAAAAATTACACGAAGAAAATTACTCAAGAAAAATCCTTCCAACTGTAAAATAGTCTTATTCGTTGTTAAGGTCAAGGTTAGTTTATATTTATAAGGTTGCGACATATCCTCAACTTTTAGGCGGTTCGAGGTCGGGGACGCAAGGAAGGGCACCTCTCGGAGAAAAGTTGGCAAGACTGGGTAAAATCAAAGCTGAAGAGATCAATCCAGTGTCGTCTAGAATTTGCGCATTTCATTTTGCATTGTTTTGGAAGTGATATTTGTTGAAAGATGTAATTCCAAATGTTTTTATTTAAAGTAAAAGAATTTACAACTTAATAACAATTAAAAACTGTTGTGTAAACGGTTGTTCTACTAATACAATAAACTGTATATCTCCGACACTGAACAACATGGCCGAAAAATGGAAGATGTGACGTCATAACACGTCAAATTAATAAGGCCGAATGTCGCGACCTTATATAGACCGACTTTGGTTAAGGTAAAATTTTACCATACTAGTTTAAAAACAAAAGAACACGCTTTTATATATAACCGAACTAAAAATTAGAAAATAATTTTTCATTACAAAGAGTTTGTATTACAGTAATAAAAGGTCAAACAATGAATCATAATTATATACCTCAAAATAGAATTATAATAAAATTTAAGATAATAACAGAATAATTCACTTCAGAGTAAAAAGCGTGGGTGCATTTTACTATTTTTTCATAACTTTTCCCTCATAGATATTTACAAATGAAATAATTATAACATTTAATATATTAAGCACCCCACGCTTTTATTCTGAAGTGAATTATTCTGTTATTATCTTAAATTTTATTATAATTCTATTTTGAGGTATATAATTATGATTCATTGTTTGACCTTTATTACTGTAATACAAACTCTTTGTAATGAAAAATTATTTTCTAATTTTTAGTTCGGTTGCATATAAAAGCGTGTTTTTTTAGTTTTTTTAAACTATTATTTATTTTTCATTTTTAGTTCGATATATCAATTAGTTTTCTGCGGACATGTGATATTGAAATGTTTCACGAACTATTTCCGTAATCTAATCATTTCATTTAAAGCTTCACTGTTGCATGGGGTTTCAGAACGCAACTACTCCGAACAAGTTTCTGTCAGCCTTATGCTGAGAGTACGTCCGAAACTGCACGCATGCGCAGATCGCGCACTAGCTCTTTCTCTGTTACTCTCCTACAGAAAATCTATAAAGGAATTTATTTATCCTGGCGATCCTAATCAGGATAACGGGATACTGTTTGCAGATTATTGCATTGTCATGGGTTCTGATACGTGTGCAAAGTTTCAAAGAAATCGAATCGCTGGAAGTTGGTGAAAATTAAGATTACACTAAATGGATAGATAGAAAATCACCCCTAATAACCTTTGGTTTAACAAAAAGAAGAGTATCCATTATAAATGCCAATAACTGTAAATAAGCAGATTCTTCCTATGACGATTAACATTTCCTACGAAAATCGATATACGCGAGATAAATGTCACGTTATCCCGCGAAATCTACAGAGATTCGTTACGGCTTTCCGTAATTTCCTCAAACTAATAAGAGCAAAATTGTTTGATTCCGATCAAAAGAACATTGAAGGTCATGCTTTTTAAACAATCAACGCTAAAGGTCATACATTGTTTTCAGGTTGAAACGTGTTTAACGTTTAGAATTACCGCGATGTTGAAATGACGAAATGACGAAACAACACGGTTACTTTTACAAAAACATGATTTTGTAATGGAAGAGAGGGCAATTAGGCCTCCTTAAATATTCTTGTGTGTTTCAAAAGCTTTTTCTAGTTCTTTAAAAACCCTTTCTGCGCAGTATCGCAAACATGATCCGTTGTCGTTATTAACCATACCGGACTCCTTTAATTACGAATGAATACCGAAGAGCTTATCGTTATCGTTATCGTTATTGTTAAACTGCGTGGTTGCCGGATTATAGAAATTTTAATATCAATTATTTAAAAGATTAAAATTTTATTGCCGTATTAATTAAAATATCATTTATACAAAGGCTCTAATTAAGAAAATCTATAGCAGTAATAAAAAATCAAATAGTGTTAAACGGACTTGCACTTTACGGGATATTCTAAATAAGTAATTAATTTAGATGTTACAATCTGGCACACTTACTTTTATTCTACTACCAAACCTAACCTTACTTTTTGTGTTTGCTTATACTGTATTGTTTGCATCTACTTCAAAACGAAATCAGCGGAAGTGTTTGCATATATTTAAATATCAATTTATATCTTATGAAGAATAAAAAGTAAATACTGATTTTTCGTTAACTTTAAAATCGGTGAACCACAGGCAAAAATAAGGGTTATGTGTCGAAAAGCGCAGACGCAGAGATGGGATTTGCTTAAAGGGGCTGCACACAATCTCTGTATGCTTAAACTGCTGCCGTAATCGTTATGTTTAATAACCATAACCATAAGGAGGCCAAAAAACGTCTGAGATATTTTTAAGAGGTGATTATTGATCTGTAATACCTTAGAAACGGAATATGTTATGGTAGCAATAATACCTGCTATCCACCTAGGGCGTTATAAGCGGGCATTATGATAATGCCCGCTTATAATGCCCTAATGCACTAATATGGAAATTTTATTGCTTATCAATTTATTTCTCTCACAATAAAGATCCGGTTTATACAAAAATAAATTTTAATATTTGTTCTCCTTCCAAAACTTTAGACTTCTTCGGGACGTATCCTTTCGACTTAACTTTTAAAAAAGATATGAGACGATGGTATTGCCAGAAATGTCTATATTTTCATAGACCATCAACGTAGACCTTAGGGTGGAATACTTGGTCCAGAGAGAGTTCGGACTGTATTTTTCCGACTAAAAATAATAAAGTTTGTTAAACATATGTATTAAAATAAAATCAATAACTTACCAGTTCCTGAAAATATGCATTAAAACGGTTTCTGTTATTTGAAGAATTGCGTTCGCATCTTCCAAATACCAAATATGCCATACTCCCGATCATACTGTTGCCTTGATTTAACTGGCAAAAGATTTTCGGTCGCTTTTATGGCCTTTCTCTTATATTTTGTGGAATTTTTTTCATTTTGAGCAAATCATTAAATAAAAAATGTCAACTGACTAACTGATAGAAACATCAAAGTCAAACTTAACACCAGTCACTATCTACTTACGTATACAGGTACAGGTGCAACTTATTTTTTATATTGCGAATAAATAATGTAATTAGTCATTGAAAACCTCTTTTTGGGTAAAACATAAAGACATTGGATGCACCACGGGCTTTACTGGACTATAATGCCCTTGACACATAAATAGCTATTATAACTTTTTTTCAGTTCTCTGTAGACCTTTGCAAATTTAAGCATTAATTCTTACACTTTATATATTTCATTATTTTCTCTAGGTATTAGGTTTAAATGTCTGCAACAATTTTAGTTGGCATATTAATTTCAATTTATTAATTTTTTTAAAGTGTTTCCAAAAGTTTTTAAACATTTTGTAATGACAAAGATGGTTCAATCCTTTACTAAAGTTTTGTAATTTATTTAAAGCACAATTTTATATCCCGATATTTTGTCTGAATTTGCAATAATTAAAATCACCAGAATAGAAATAAAACTACGACGAACGAATTTGCTTATTGTAGCTCGGCTCCCTGACAGTGGACTCAAATAACAATTTTAGACGATATTTTTAAAATTTAAGGTAATTTTCTAGAAACCTGCGGCAACTCCGATTTTGACGAAATTTGGTATACGGGGTTTTTTGGGGCGCTGATTACGAATAAATTGCATAGCTATACTTTGAATTATTTTAATCTCAGTGTGCCATGAAGCCCTATGTGTATGTATGGTTGCCGCATTATCAAAGAAAAGCCACGCAATTTAATGCAAAAATAATGTTAAAAACGGTGAAAAACGGGGTTTTAAAAGGTGAAAATCAAATATTTTGTGCCACTCTTAGCTTTAAATCAAGAATTGGTCTGCAAAAAGAAGGGGAAATATAGTGAAAATAAGCTTAGTTCAAATTTGAACTTTGATTATGAATATCTCGAGAACGAAACGTTTCCGCCAAAAAATTCTAGATTAGATTCGTGATCAGCGCCCCAAAAACCCGCGTATACCAAATTTCGTCAAAATCGGAGTTGCCGCAGGTTTCCAGAAAATTACCAAATTTAATGGTGACAAATATAATTTTTTGTACCACGAAAGTAAACAAAAGACAAAACTCTAATTGTGTGTAGAAAATCATAAGATTAAAACACTTTAACACTTTCTTAGACAATATGTATGTTATATTTAAATAAATTATAATTATCAGAACAATGTACCTAAACTATTCACCAATAAACAATAATAAAAACAACAGTAACAATATTAACAATTGCTCTAAAAACAACTTGACAAACAGGGTAATAACGACAAATACTATTTTATAATGATATTAAATTATGTTACAAATACGGTAACAGGTATTAACATCCAAGCATTTGTTTGCAAGGCCTACTTAAAAATAACTTTAAAATAATTGAAAAATGCAATTTTGCTTTTAACTAAAAATTAAAATATGACATGTGATACATCGTTGAATTTGTAATAAAAAAAGGGATCCGATACAGGGTGTACTCTTTTTTCGAGCCATATAAAAAAAAGTTGATGATGGTTTATTGAAAACGAAACTTCGGGTACAAAATCTAAAAATAACATCATGTAGTAGCTAAAATGTGCCAATAAAAAATGTTATTAGTTTTTATATCTGTTCAAATAAAGTCAGGAAAAATAAAATCGATAAAGTCAAATTTTGTGTTTTGCCAAATATCTCAGCAGGCCATGAAAATTTTTCAAGTTTTTAAACGGCATGTAAATAAGCTTTAAATAACACAACTTTTTTCCTAAGCTGTATCTTCAATAGGTACTGACATTTTCATGCTTAGGATCCTTATCTTGGACACACTGTATATTTTTTTAATAACATTAAATAATAAATATTGGGTAATAGTTCGATATAGCGGTTTTCGCTATTATAAGAGATTTTTGAAAAATTCTTTTTTAGGGCGTTTCTATAGGTCGTTTATGACACAAATCTGTGTGCGCGTTTTCCAAAATCCATTTCTATAATTTATTATTAATAAAAACATATTTACGGGACGGTGGAGTGAACAGGGGTGCTGGGTGGGGACGAAACAGTAGAAATCCTACATTAAACACCCAAAAACAGTATTTCACAGTACACACCGCACTTTCTGTTTACAAAAATGTCCAAAAAATTGTTTAAAAAATTAAAAATAAATAATAGTACAACAATCCCGCCATGGCTGTCACTGCATAAAAAAGAAGAGTTTGCAATAGAACTGTAAATGTCTTGTGATGTTGCCAAATAAAGTGAGAAAGTGTCAATAGCTTAAAAAAAGGAAGATACAGGACAAAATTCTTATGAAAAATTAAGTTATTCCTTCTTCCTATTATAATTTGTAGAGAAAAAAGAAAATACCTAAACATAAAGAAGGAAGCATTTCTACAAAAAATACCATTGTTTCTCATGGAAATGGTGGATAATCCCTGAAATAGGCTTGGTGTTAATTCTTCATAAGAAGTTTGGCAACGCTGCTTCTATCAAGACTGTCATTTTCATAATGACAAACTTCATGTTATCAGCTGACCAAAATGAACGCCTATTTTCCTTCTTTAATTAATGGCGGACGAGATATCTCATATTGTGTGGATTAGTTTTTCGAAAAATTTTATACTTTTCAAAATTAATTTACATTTTTCATGTGCCCCGAGTGCAGTGTATGCATGTTTTCTTGTGTTTGACGTTGGATTTATACTGTTTTGTCCCCACCCAGCACCCCTGTTCACTCCACCGTCCCGTAAATATGTTTTTATTAATAATAAATTATAGAAATGGATTTTGGAAAACGCGCACACAGATTTGTGTCATAATCGACCTATAGAAACGCCCTGAAAAAGAATTTTTCGAAAATTTCTTATAATAGCGAAAACCGCTTTATCGAACTATTACCAAATATTGCTTTTATACTAACAATTTTAAAGGTTTTACCCACTGTGCACAGCATTAACAAAGGGGAGTGCATATAATTGGAGTTCTGTCTGAAGGACACCGTTAGAGAGCTCTTTATTCCACAATTTCGTAACAACTATAACATGCTCACGAGCTCTTAGCGGAAATTCACTTATTGTGTGAGTTAAATCAAGGATATTTGCAATTTTGCATTGCCGGAGTTTACCCGGAATATCTCGCGACAATAGGCTCCTGAGGGAATACGAGCGAAATTCTATTAAATGTTCATTTACTTCGATACCTTCTTTCCGATATAATGTATATTTACAATAGACTTAGGCTAAATCAGTCGATATTGAATTATGTGTCGATGGTTTTCAAAATTTATCGGAAAATTCGTGACAAAAGTAAACCAAAATTTCTAAAACCTTACTAGTCAAATCATTGTGAAAAGGGGTATTCTTGACAAGCAGTTATTATACAGAAATAAAGAGAGCTAAAGCTCCCTACTGCTTGTAATTTCCTTGCACTGCATTTTAGCTTTGTTCGCGGGTTTGATTCTGAACCGGTTCTGGGACTATTCGCATGCGCAGTGAAAAAAGCAGCGTTTGCGGTAAGTAAAATCCCGAATTTTTAGTAACAGTTCTGTGTTCGCGGGTTACAATGGAATCAGTTCGTTACCGGTTCGTAACCTGATTAGCAGTCCTGGGATTTTTGTTGGAACTAAAAGTTCAGTTCGGAATTTCATGCGCATTGTCGACATGGTCAGCTGTTTTCTGTTTTTGTGGTACAGAAATAAACCGTTGTATTACAGTTTATTTGTTTCTGCCACTTTTTATGCGGGTTAATATACCTGTTGAATATTTTTTTAAATATTTTTGTGATTCTGAGCGTATATAAACAAAGGATTTTTAATTGTATTCCGTATGAATGTATGTATGCAATAAGATAAATAAGGATTTGTTAAAAAATATAAACAATATTAAAAGATTTTTTTTACTATTTCTTGTTGTTTGAATTTTATCTTTAGTTAAATACACATACTTATGTTAAAAACGAGAGGAGGCAGGGGAATCCCTCAATTTACCTTTTGTTTGAATTTAATTTTTTGTGTAGTATCCAATTTAACCATAAAAATCCTAACCAAAAGGCTAGGTTAGAATACATTCTCAGCTGTATAGAAAATCGTTTGCGGTAAATAAAAATTCCGAACTAATAAATAACTAGACATGCGCTTTAAAAACAATTCTAAACCAGTTCGGTTCTGGTTCAGAATCGGTTCATTACTAGACCCGCGAACAAAGCTATTATTAAAATCTTATTAGTACTTTGAAATTAAATAATTGTAAAGCACCCTATATTTAGAAACACACGTCACCGGATTCACTAATAGACAATTTTTATTAATTCCCCTTTTCACCGAGGGCGCATTTTCACAATCGGCTAATTTGCGACAATTCCACGCGTGTCGCTCCGTACTCAAAGCCTATTAATTTAGTAATTTACAACCACTGTCGCCCTGGTTCATTAGGCATTTTCCTAAAAACGCCTCCACACACTTTGATCTGACCACGTATCTCTATTTAATTCATGCAAATAAAAAGAGAAAGACGTATAATTCGAGATCGACCAAGCGTGTTTTTATTCACTGCGGCATTAAACTCGCACTCAATTGTTTTATAGCATGAGTTACTTCTTTTCAAGAGCTCAGATGGCCGCGATTGTGAGTGTGATTCATCGGCGAAGTTAAAGCCTCTTGAATAAATTTTATAACTTTATTAAGCGAGAAAATGCTTTCTGTTTTCTAAGTGTGAAAGCTCAGTCGTTATTTAACTCGTTTATGTCGGCACCAGTTTTATATTTTGTGCTTAAATTATGCATCTGGAATGAAATAAAAATATTTTAGTTAAGATATTAATTAGTAGTAGAAATATATATAGAAGGAACAGTTTAAAAATGTAAATTCGGTGCTCTTTGATAAGAAAACAAAAATAACAAAAAAGTTTAAAGACAAATAAATCGGCATGCTTGGTAGTCATCGCACTATGGGATAGAAATTAATTTTTTTGGTCAAAATTCTGAAACTTACCAATCTAACTTAAAATGAGGTGCTTTTTACTGGAAAAATATTATAAATTATTACAAATGCTTTTGGAAACCTAAAACTTATTATGTGTTATTATAAATTTACACCCCCTTTAACATTATTATTTTGTATTGTACAAAATAAATTAAAATGTCAGCTTGTTTGGTTAATTTGGTAGTATTCTAATCAGTAATCCGATGATTATTATCTCATATGATATACAGGGTACGACAATAGGTATGGATTTTTTTAAATGGAATACCCTGAATATTATATGACCACCAAAAAATCTTTTAAAATGCTTTAAAAAATACTACATTTGATGTGTCTATCTCAATTAGTTTCCATACCATACAAATCTGAAAAATAATTTTAAATTATTCTTAGAAGCGTAATAGAGATATATCTTCCCAACTTTTTTATTTTTAACGTATAAAATAAATAAAAACATTATTTTGTTGGGTAGATTCTGTAGAATCCATATCTTTCATCAGAATCTAATTATATATCTTTTAGGATATACAAAATGAAAAACCTTGTCAATTATAAAAAATCTTGTATCTGTCCTTACACTCAGAAGTAGCAAAAAGTAGGAAGGCAATTGTAAGTACAAAAACTGATAAAGAAAAATGTTTGACAAAAGTAGCGAGACTTCACGAGACTGCATCGGAAACACAACAATAGCTCTTATTATTTAAACTCTTTTACTTTTTTTAGTAAACAAGACTAATAATAAACTAAGTAGATTGAATGTTGTATATTTATGTTTACTTAAAATACATTTTCAAGTTTCCTATTACCCCAATAGAAGTCGTCATATCCTTTTATAATTTTGAGTACATGTAGTTTGGAGTATCTACTTTGAAATACACAGCATGAGCCATTAAAATTTCAAAGTTGCTTTTTGGCCAAAATAATGGATTTCTATCCCATAGCGTATCGGAGCGTCGTTGTAAAGGATAGCGGCGCCTTTGTATAAAATAGTCCGATTGCAGGCAGCCTTTTTTATGTTTTTTTTTTTTGTATTATTTTCAAAGGGTACCGAATTTGCGCTTTTAAAATGTTCTTACTATACATTTTTAGCTGTTAAAAAATGTGGGAGAATATTGTGCAAAATAATTATTTGTAGTAGAAATCACAATAGGATGAATAATTGCAATGAAAATTGGTGTCGCATGCGACACTTTGTGTTCGAGATTTAAGAATATTGTTACATAAGAAAAAAAAGAAAAGATATTATTGTTCATGGAAGATGAATTCGAGAAAGCACTAATGTTTGGTTTAAACCCAAAAAATTTTGGAAAATCTTAACAATATACAGTGTGGGCCAAATTAAACTTGCATACTTTTTAACTAATCATAACTTTTTATCTGTTGCGCCCATCTTTTTCATTTTTAAGGGTCTAGTAGGTAGATATGTTTTCTCTAGGTTTGCTAATTTTGGTTAAATAGATTTGAAAAGGACTAGACTTACAAGACTTTTCCAAAATAATGCAGTAAACTTTGTTGCAAAAAACATTAATTGTATCTACAGTTAGCAAATACGTTTATTTTTAATTAATTTACTGTTAAGTTTGGTCAGCACCCAACTCAGTAACCATGGTAAAAAAGTTCTTTTTAAAATCGAGATTAATGCATGCTTTATGGGGTGTATTGTTTATCAAAAATAATTATGATTCCTAAATTTTTAAATTGTTGACAGATTAACACAAGAAAAATGTATTAGCTTAATTGTAGCTAAATCATATTTCTTTTGCAACGAGGTAAAATACAATATTCTAGAAAAAGTCCCGTAAGTCCAGTCCAGTCTAAATTTATTTGACCAAAATTGGCAAACCTAGAGAAAACATATCAACCTATTAGCTCTTCAAAAATAAAAAAGATAGGCGCAACAGATAAAAAGTTATTATTAGTTAAAAAGTGTGCAAGTTTTATTTGGTCCACCCTGTATATATTATTATATATACATATTATAAGACTATTAACTATACATTTTTTAAATTCTATTTTTATTTTTATGTTAATTTTATTACCAAACCAATATATCAGACCAGATGCCAGATGATAATTTTCAATAAAATAGACACACTAAGCTTTCACATTTATACAAATAAACAGGGTGTCTTCAAAAGGTCTGTAGAAAATGCTATCACAAATTCCTGCGACCAAATTACAACGATCCCAGGTTTTTTGAAAGGTCTGAAAGTATGAAATTCTTTAACGCAATTTACCTTATACCAATCTAAAATATCTTAAAAACGGTTACTTGTAGCGATATTTATTAAGTTTTTGTGCGAAAAGAATGAGTAAATAGTAAATAGATTTTTCTTACTGGAGCCATGAAATACCGAGGCAAAAACAGTTATGACAACTTAAATATAAACAAAGGCTGCGGTTGGGTCCCTCTACATTTTACAAGGGAAACCTTACCAAATTTCCTTTTCTTAGGTCCGATCTTTGTTAAATAATTTTTATTATTAAAAATATTATAAAAAAACCTAACGAAAATGAAAACTTTAATATCCTTTATCTTGCAAACAATAAACTTTTTGACTAAGGTAAATTATTGGAGATGTGCTCTATATTGGTTTGGTGGATTCATTTATTGGATGGTCTTCTTGTTGGGTACACGCCTGGAAAGAATGGGACCGCTTCGGTCCTAGTCCCGGGTATACGAGCTGACTCTGTTCAGCCCTATTGACCCCTATGAACTGGCCGGTTGCCTGAAACAAAATAAAGGAAAACCTCCCAAAAAAACAAAAATTCTAATTAAAAATCGACGTTTCGGTGGCAACTCTGCCACCGTTGTCAAGTTAAAAAATAAAATATTAACTAATATTTAAATTAAAAATGATTAAAATTTTAGATTATTTGGGTATCGCAAACTATTTTCAGTTTTTTCAACTGACAAAATAAATACTTGCATAAAATTAAATAAAATAATTTAAAAAACAAAAATCTTACCAGTACCAAGTATCTTACCTTTAATAGCGATTGTGACCCCTGTTTACACGTTTCAAAATTCTCTGTAACTGCAATACAAATAACTACTTAATTCAACTATAAACAGTAAAAACTAAACATACATAAAAGTCCAATGACTTAAAAGCAAAAAAACACCAAAACCTCGAAAAAAGCTTCCAGTACGATTGTAAACAAAAAATTACGGGAAAGAATACGTCACAAAATTTAGTGAATATAGGCTTAAATGGATCACGCTCCTTATTAAAAAGTTTATTGGGTCTGGACTAGGCTTAAAGCCGCCAACTTAAAACTGAAAACCAAAATTCACTGATGTAGGAAGATTTCACTGCTTGTGAAAATAGCAAATAGCACACTGATTTCATGCATAGAAAATGCGTTATATCACACTAGTGTTGCAAAGTACTTTACAGCACTAGTGTTGCAAAGTACTTTACAACACTGGTGTGATACATATTATGATGTCATTCTAAAAACTGCTATTGGTTTGCAAGTGACATATTTATTGTAGTGACAGTAAAAAAAAACTTTTTATTTACCTTAAACGGTAGAACCCAAATTAGCGAAAATCATCTTATTTTATATTTATTAAAATTTACGAAAAAATAAAAACATAAACAAAATAGACATAACCACAAAAACAACTTTCACTGACTGGCACAGTGTTGTGCATTTACAATTTTATATTTATTATATTTTGTATTATAATGTATAGTTGGTTGCCTAAGCATGATTGTCATAAATTAATAAATCTAGTGACTCAGGCATTCGACTATTGGCGCGGTGATTAGCCGTGGTGGTACAGTTCTGTTAAGATGGCTAAATTGTACTTTTGTGTATTTTTGAATAGTTTACTTTTATGAAATATAGTTCTTAAAGTGCATTAATGGCTTTTATTGTTAGCACAACAATAATACATATTTTTCTTAAAAATATGAGGAAAAACTGTTATTTTTACTTAGTTTTACATGTGATGTTCAGTTTCATTAACTCGTTTTACCAATTTTACCCCACCCAGCACCCCTTTTCACTCCCCGATCCCGTAAGTTTATTTACTGATATTTTTAAAAAACGGAATATTTTGGATATGCACCACTTACGTTTTATTTAGAAGAGTGTCTAAAATATGTAAGAATCGATAATTTTAAAAAACCCTTATAATAGCAGAAAACCGTATTAAACTATTAGCGTTATTACCCTAACAAAACCATACAATTTTTATTAAGTGAGGGCCTTTTTAAATTCCAAAATGATAGAAGTTATATAATGCTTCTAGGTAGGTGATTTTCGATGTAAAAATATTGTCCAAAAACAGTATAATATAGCCACAGAATAAACAATGTATTTATTCTTTTTGATATAGCAGTGAGGAAAAGTAGCATATCACACTAGTGTTTGCCCAAAGTAAATATCACCCTAGTGTTGCAAAGTTCTCAATTGTTTTTATTTTTTCTGAACAGACAAACTTTAATTTATTTATTTTTTGGTGAATAATTTGTGGTCGTAGGAAAAATAGTGTACAGTACTCGTGTGAAAATGACTTTCTTACACTCGTGGGTTTGTCGCACTCGGCCAACGCCTCGTGCTACAATATTCCCACTCGTGTGAAATTAGTCATTTTCTACACTTGTAATGATTAAAGAAAAGAATTTGTTGACGGCGTCCTGATTTTCTGTTCGAAGTACAGTTTGTAGCTAATGAGCGTTACGGTTAGACCGCGGAGGAAGAGTACGGGGTGCCGGTGTTTGTATTTTGCCACGGCTTTTAAGTGCGCATGTTCGTCCACACACTGCGCGAGGTCGTAAAAATCCGAAAAATGCTTCTTGTCACTGCGGATCTAAATATAGGTTATCTATGGAAGATTTGCATTGCCAATAAAAAATGTGAGCTTGGAGAAAATATAACATTCTCGAATTCCTCGTTCAAAAACATTTATCTTTTTTTCCCTAACTTTTCACATGTATTTTTCAATGTTTGATTCAACTCGCCGCCGTAATAAAATCCTGCTAAGAGTCATCTAAAAATGTCGCCAATGACTTTAACCACACTATTATTAGAGCAGTCATGTAACTATAAAACCAGTGTTAACCGTTAACATGCGACTTTAAGTTTGAAAGACTGGTAAATGCGTTATTTTAATGTTTCCACGACGATTCAGGGCAAATTTAGGAGCTATAGCTGGTACGATTATAAAGTATAACCACAGTAAATATCTTGTTCAAAAAAATATATACCGGGTGATGCATCGCCGGGCGGGACATAGGAAGTCCCATGTAATTTTTAATGGGGTCAATTATTGGCTCCCTTAATTATTTTAAAGAAATATTCTATTGAAGTTTATTGAAGAGCATGCAAATCTACGTACATAGTAAAAACTTTAGATTTTTCGGTTAACTCGTTTGCCAGTTAGATGCTAATATATTTTTAAAAATTGTTACATTATTATCGCCTCATATTTATCAACAGCAATAAAAATACCAGTTGGCGTAACAAAACGTTGTCATTTTGAAATTTAGTGCTTTATTATTATCAAAAAATCGTAGAGCGAAAAGATTAACCATGAGTGAAAAGGTGAGTCCGAAATTTTATTACCGAATCATTGCCACCACGCATCGTATGGCTCTACAACTCAGCCGACTAGGATGGCCTTAGGGACTTCGTCGCCACTTACCCCTGGAATTCCATCTGCTTTTCTTCTCGTAATCCTTCTGAAATTTGCAATCAACTAACTGAATCAATTTAATTGGGCATTGAAACCTATATTCCACACACCATCAAGAACCCCAAACAATCCAATAACAAACCCTGGTTTTCAAAATCTCTTCGATCTAACTATAGACCAATTTCAATTCTCTCAGTTCTTTGTAAAGTAATGGAAAAATTAATGAATTCACAAATTCTTAAGTATTTAGAAAAACACAAAATTTTGCACGACAGGCAGTATGGATTTCGCCACAAAGATCTACAGCAGATCTTCTTTCCTTCGTATCACACTGCTGAAATAAGTCTCTTGAGTTTCTAGGTGAGTCTCATATCGTTGCTGTTGATATATCCAAAGCTTTTGACCAGGTCTGGCATGCCGCACTTCTTAATAAACTTCTCTCCTATGGTCTTTCAACTAAACTTTGTACTTGGCTCTCTAGTTATCTATCTGATCGACGTATATCAGTTATTGTGGACGGCCAGCTTTCACCAAGTAAATGCTGGAGTGCTTTAGGTCTCAGTTCTGGTACCAACATTGTTTCTTCTTCACATCAACGACCTTCTCTCGTCCACAAGTAATTCTATACATAGTTTCGCCGACGATAGTACCCTTCACTCCAGTTTTCAGGTTCCTAAACCCATCACTAAACCTGATTTGGAAAACAAACGCAGGGCGATGCAGATATCTCTTTCGCAGGATCGAAATTTAATATTGGATTAGGGCGCCACAAATTTCGTACATTTTAATGCATCCAAAACACAATCATGTTCCTTGTCGCGAAAACAGTCATTAAATACTCATTCTCTACTTATGAGCGACCAAGTTTTACAGAGCA
Source organism: Listronotus bonariensis (assembly GCA_014170235.1). NCBI lineage: Eukaryota > Metazoa > Arthropoda > Insecta > Coleoptera > Curculionidae > Listronotus > Listronotus bonariensis. Next base: position 140,426 of record JACEGR010001572.1, on the reverse strand, counting down.
AAGACACCTTTAATCTTGTGGGCGTCACATTTGAAAGTAACCTTAACTGGCACAAACACATTGTATCTATAGCCACGGCAGCTTCAAAAGCTTGGATTTCTCTTTCGAGCCAAAAAGTATTATTCCCCTTCTAACTTATACACTTTATATGTGTCCCAAATCGGACCTCTCTTGGAATATTGTTCTCATATCTGGGTTATGGCGTCTCCCACAACCCTAAGCATTCTTGATTCTATTTAAAGAAGAGCTATTCGTCCTATTAATGATCCTTCACTTACAGAAAGACTTCCTTCTCTTGCCCATCGTCGGGCTGTGGGGATTTATCGCTTTTTTATAGGTACTTCCACGGCTTTTGCTCTAAAGAATGGTTCAGTATAGTTCCCCACTCACGGTTCCCAACAGAGAAACGTGGTTCCGCGCGTATGCATCCCTATACGGTCCAACTGGACAAGCCCAGAACTTTCCACTTTGTTCTTTCTTTTATCCCTAGAGTTTCTAGAATGTGGAACCTGCTCAAGGGTGGAAAATGACTTATTTCACACGAGTGGGAATATTGTTGCACGAGGCGTCAGCCGAGTGCGACAAACTCACGCGTGTAAGAAAGTGATTTTCACACAAGTACTGTACACTATTTTTCCTACGACCACAAGTTATTCACCAAAAAAACAATAAAAGTTGTTTGTCTTCACGGGAAAAAATAAGAAAACAATTGAAAACTTTGCATCACTAGGGTGATATATATCTTTTCCTTACTGCGATATATTATACTGTTTAACAATATTTTTATATCAAAAATCACCTACCTAGTCGCTTTTTATCATTTAAGAATTAAAGGTCCTCATTAAAAAATATTGCATGGCTTTTTCAATGTAAATCCATTAACAGCCTGATAACTCAAATTTATTTTAAATAACAATGACAGCGATGACAGCTTTATATTATACTTTTTGCAACACCAGTGTTGTAAAGTACTTTACAACACTAGTGTGATATAAGGCATTTTCTATGCATGAAAACAGTGTGCTATTTACTATTTTCACATGTGGTCGTCGGTTGGTTACATTACTTTCAATGTAAAACTTTTTGTCAGGCGTAGGACGTTCGTACGTCTCATGTGTAACGGGACTTAGATTATAAAAATAGAGAATAAAGGTTTTTTTACCATTTGCAACTTCAGGCTTGTGCAAACAGGATTTTTCTGCAGTTGCTGTATTAAAGAACAATACAGTTTAAAAAATAGACGTTGTCACAGTTGCAATAACCATAGCTTCCCGATTTATATTAATAATGTTTTTGTGAGTACCCGGAGCAACTATTTAAAGCGTAGGTCGAAACCAGTAGTACTTTTTAAATTTGTAATGCCGCTTTGGTTAAAGCGACTATTAGAAGAAATTATAAAACTCCCACTGTCATAGAATTATGGTTTTTAAATGATAATGAGACCGCATACCCAGAGGTGTGTACCAATATCTCGTAATGGTTTTCTTTGTAATAAAGTGTCATAGTCATTTTTCTATGGTTAAGTTTATTAGGGCAAAAGCTCTAGTTGGTTATCATGTAGGTATTATCTGGTGCTGTATAATACAAACTTTGTATAAAAATGATCTTTTATATAGCTATTTATGTTTAAATTAAAAGATATACATCAAAAAATAGTTCTATCTTGTTTTTTTATGTTGTAATTCCCACTTTGTTCGTTTCTTTAGTCCTAGGGCCTTTTGGTAAGTGGGTAATTTTTTAATCATAGATTCATTTTAACGCTAAAAGTGGACTTACCACATTTTTCCTCAATTTTCACTTGATCGGTTATAGCTCCTCAAAAATAAGTCTTAATGGCTTATAATGCATACTGATGGATTAGCAATTTATCCCTTATTAATAGTGTCCATAGTAATTTCTTTCTAATAAGTCGAATTTAGGAGCTACATCTATTTTAATGTAGATAGTCAAGTATGCCCAACGTACCCCATAGGTGAGGTAAGTTGAGCAAGGGTATGGGGCTAGTGGAGCACTTAGAAAGTATAGTCAAATCATGGCTTGAATGTTAGATACGTTTACAATAAAAATACATTTTGACTATTTTCTTTTTATATTTATAATCTTATAGTGACAAAACAACAAATCTCATTAATAAAACAGCAACGTACCTAGCTTAGCTTAACTATTGAATTTAATACCTAACAATTCATCTTCGTTTTTAAACTTTTTAAGCAGTTTTATTTTGCTTCTCTTGTAATGCCTTCTGTATCTGTTAAAATTGCAGCTTTTTTCTATCTTCTGTTTGATTTGGCTAATTTTCTTGGACCAGCCTTTGGGTATGGTCGAACTATTTTCAGAGAAAATTTATAGTTAGATAGGTCAGCTCGTTTTCTTTTGTTGCTTGTACAAAGTTCGGGTTGCAGCCTCTTTTAAATCTTGAGGAGAGTCTAGTAGTCTTACTGTTATAAGTCCGTATCCTAAAAATAAAAAAATAAAACATTTTATACTTAAAACCGTGGGGTTATAGTTGGGCAACTGTAGCTCAACTAACCCAACCTGAAATTTTAAAGGAAAAGTAAATTTATTAGAGAAACCGGTTGGAATTATATCCAAAATCTTTATACATATTAAAACTGCAATAAATTTACTTAAGATTAACACTTACCTGATTGAGAACGGAATACATTTAACTATCACAGATAAAATTTTTCGTTTGTAATTATTTTACTTTTTAATCACAAAATAAACAATGCGCATGGATACTCTTCTCGATCTCCGCGTCACCACTAGTGGTCGCACAATGAGTTCCCCTCCAACCCTTCTTGATGCTATTTGATGCTTTCGCGTGCGCGCCATAGTTTTTGAGATATTTTGATTGCCCAACTCACCTCTATGCTTGGTCCTAACAATTTTGTCCATTGTGTTTATCTCTTTCTGGTTTAACGCAAGTTCCAATAAATATGTCTTTGTCTTTCATTCATGGCAGGCTATCGTAGATGGAGCAATCATCACTTTGCCCTGGTTGCCAAGTTGTTTACAATTTCTGCATGTAAACTTTGATGTCCTTTTTTGGCTCACATCTAATTAAGAGAAGGAAAATATACCATGAGTCGAATATTTTTAACTTGACAACGTTGCCGCAGGCAGTCACGCCGAAATGTTACATCGATATTTGTGTTTCGATATTTTTCAATGGCCAATTTGTTTGGACAGTTTGTTTATTTTCTGTGATTTATTGTGTGTTTCGTGGTTTTTACCCTTAATTGGACTTTGAATATTGACTTTTATTAGTTGATCACAGATGTATATATTAGATTTGTGCTTTTCAACAGATAGTTAAAGGTGGCAATGACTATGGTTATATCTGTAAGAGAAAAAATCTCTATAGAAACCAAATGAAATGACGCATTTTTAATCGAGCGTGTTGTGATGATCGAACTAAACCCCAATATTTTTATATTAATAAGGAAACAAAAACAAGTACCTAACTGATAAAGGGCAAAAAATAGCACAGCTATACTAATTTGAATTTGGCGTAGACATAGCGACGATAAAGGTCGACTCACGCGCCATCTGCGTTTACCTTCCTTGAAGACAGACAAGGAAGGCCCAGCAGCTATCTCTCTCTCGGATAATTTATTTACATTTAGTTGCTCGATTTAGTTATCAAGGGCGTTACTAGGAGTAAACCTCTGGCCCGAGGCTAGATTTCGACCTGATGGGCATTATAGTCCAGTAAAGCCCGTGGTGCATACAATGCTTTATGTTTTACCCAAAAAAGAGTTTTTCAATGACTAATTACATTATTTATCCGCATTATAAAAAATAAGCTGCACCTGTACCTGTATACGTAAGTAGATAATGACTGGTGTTAAGTTTGACTTTGATGTTTCTATCAGGTAGCCAGTTGGCATTTTTATTTAACGATTTGCTCAAATGGAAGAAATTCCACAAAATATAAGAGAAAAGAGCCATAAAAGCGACCGAAAATCTTTTTGCCAGGTTAAATCAAGGCAACAGTATGATCGGGAGTATGGCATATTTGGTATTTGGAAAGATGCGAACGCAATTCTTCAAATAACCGAAACCGTTTTAATGGCATATTTTCAGGAACTGGTAAGTTATTGATTTTATTTTTAATACATATGTTTGTATAAACTTGATCTTTATTGTGAGAGAAATAAAATTGATAAGCAATAAAATTTCCATATCAGCGCATTAGGGCATTATAAGCGGGCATTATCATAATGCCCGCATGGCTAATGCCCTAGGTGTGATAGCAGTGGTATTATTGCTACCATAACTATATTCCGTTTCTAAAGGTATTACAGATCAATAAAAGATGGGTAAAACATCCTCTATACATATTTTAATGAAATTTTATACACAGGAAGAATGTTAGAAGGTTCTCTTTCAAAAGCAAAACATTTTTTTTTTATTTCTTCAAGTGGCGATCGAGCGGCATTTGAACTAAATATTTTAAAATCAAAATGTAATACGCCACTGTTTTTCTCGGCACAAAATATATTTTTTTGGTTTTTATTCACTTGTAAGCAAAAATCTCTTTTTTTTCTTCTTATAATGAAAGCTTTTTGCGTAAAATTTAGAAGCCTTTTAAGACTTTTATGGCTTAAAAATATTTTTTTATATTAAAAAATTAATTTGTGGTTATAATCCTATAAGATTATTTACTAATCTTTTGTTGAAAAAACTTACACGGGATATTAAGCAAATTTTTGCTGTGTTAAAACTGGTTGTCTTTCTTTTAGCTTTTTAATTAAAGGATCACAAAAGAGCGAGGCTACGGTTTTGTCTAGATAAAGTAATGAACCAAAATGTGGATAAAGAGATTAAATATAAAAGTTTAAACGAAACTTTTTATACTTATTTGAGGTAGTTTTTTAAACATTTTTAAATAATTAATTGCAGATATAAAAGCTTTTAAATATATTAGGAAACTATTTTTACAGTTCAAGACATGTTTTGTATTGGTTCGGCTGATTCATTTAATTAATGGTGGTTGGTTGGTCAAATAAAATTAAAACCCCCAAAGAACCAAAAAAAAAAAAAAAATAAGTTACTAAGAATGCTAACAATCGACGTTTCAGTGACAAGTTTGCCACCGTTTTCAAAATAAAATTGAATTAAAATAAAAAATTTAAAAATTAATTATATATAAATATTTTTACAAAATAAACCAACTTAGGACCAAAATTTATATAAAAATAATACCATGAAGTAAGTATTTTAGTTGTACCTAAATACGTTAACAAGGATTACGTCTTTTAAGTTTTTTTATTTAGTTTAATTATCTGAAAAGTGTATTTTATTTGGAATATTTTTGACAGTATATAAAATAAAATAATTTAACCCAAAACAAAATAACTCTATGGATTATTTATAAAAATAGGAGAAAAGTTACTACGATAGGTATCTATATTATATTCTTTTTAAAACCTCAAACCATAAATTGTAAATTGATGGCCAAAACAAATATTTCTTAACTTAGGACAGTTTGTTGCAAGAGAAAACAAACTTGGGGAAACTTCATGAGGCTTTGATTAAATAAACTTTAGATATATTGTTTTGTCTACTGTACATAGTTTTTAAATTTTGTTAGAAGATTTTAAAATAGTTCAATTTACTATTATACAGGAAAAAAAATTAAATTAGATTAAAATCAAAGGGTCTTTAAAACAGTTGCTATATGACCCCTTTTCATTAAAACAATAATAATAAAGGGGGTGACACGTGACCAAAATTATTTTTATACCAAAAGGTAGTTTTAGTGACACTTTTTTACTTGAATATTACCAGATAGTGATACCTTTGTACCTATTCAAATGATAAAATTAAATTAATTAAAATAATTTTGAAACCCCAATTTAATATTCTTAATATTTTAATCATAAGAAGGTGTATAAAGATAGTGTAATCGTCTCAAAAACTTTTTATATAATCTCTAAATTTTCACGGCTTTCAGTCTCTTCAGGAAAAAGTAGATTATAAATTCCACATTTTGGTTCATGACATTATCTAGACAAAACCATAGCTGGCTCTTTTATAAGCTTTAATTAAAAAGCTTGTCGACAGACAGCTAGTTTTAAAACTGCAAAATTTTGCTTAATATTACGCTAAAGTAATGCTGCAGAGTTTCATAGAAAAGCTAATAGGATTGGGGCTAAGGAAAAATTTCTCTGAACAATGACACCTCAGTTTTTATATAATAAAACAATTAGCCCATGGGCCAGTAATAAATTGACTTCAAGATAACACTTTAAACCTATTGAGAGATTCCTATTGACGAGTCTACCACGAATATTCATACCGCCGTGTATGGAAGTGGCGCTTTACCCAGACTGTCAATTTTAAATAGTGTGTCCACGGATTGACTCCCAAAGAGAAAAACTTTTTATTTGGAAGTTTTTCGAAAAATTTTATTCTTCATAAAAACTCCTGCTTGTGCTCAAACCTCCCGGGGACATGTTATTTTGAAAGATTTATATACCGGGTGTTCACAATTTGGGAAAATATGAAAAAAATTAAGAATAAAGCAACTTTAGGCGGGAAGATACTATAAAAAGTAATAAGTAAAAGTTGTTGGGTTTGAAAAGTTATGCATCGATGCAAAATTTTGACGTAAGGCCTAAATGTACAGGGTCGGGCAAAAATTGTACGCTTTATGAAATAGCATTCCCTGTAATTAACTTATTTTTTCTAATAAATAAAAAATTCTATTTGTGAACAAAATTGCTTTGTAGAATTTATGTAATATACGAGGAATTTTCAAGAACTGAAAAGAATTATTATAAGAAAATATTCTGGTGAATTGATATTATCACTTTTTTAAAAATGCATTAAGATGTATACAAGAAAATCAATGCCTTATATTAAATTTATTAGGAAACGAATACGGAATAAAAATTATGTTAACCTAATATAAATAAAAAAAAAGAAAGTTATCAACAAAAAAAAACTATTCAAGGTTTCTCCACCAACTTCCTCGCATAGTTGAGCTTTTTCAATGAAGCTCTATAAGCGTTCTTCGTATCTCTACCAATGCGATACCTTGATTGCTTCTCTAATGCTGTTTTCAAAATAGTGAGATCTGGTTCCAAATGACTAGCATACACTTTTGGGTAAGGTAGCCCCATAGGTAAGTCCATTATTGCGGTCGGGACTCAGTGGACGACGCATCGTCCAATCCAGCGCTCGGGGAAAATGCCGGTTCCTCACAATTGCTGTAGAATGCTGCAGGATGACCATCTGCGAAAATATGCAGTTGTCTATGAAGCAAGGTTTAAACGATCCAGAAAAATGTGTCCAGCATTTCCAGGTAAGTGTTGGTTCATGTTTCCTTCAAAGTGCACGGCCTATGTGCACGTAATCGCACGCAAACGCTGAGCCTCTTGGAATACTGTCTTCTAGTGAGCCGGGATTGAGGTACCGATCAGTAACGTACGTTCCATCCACTTCCGTTAGTTGAGAAGGTAGCTTCATCAGAAAAAATAATATTATGAAAAAAGCTCTATTTTCACGCAGTATTTCTCACCAATCCATAAACAAAAATCAAGTCTTTTTGCATCATCATTTGTTCCCATGTATGAACAAATTTCTGGCTTATAAGCCCTACCTTAGCCTTTATGACGCAAATAGGAGTTTACTCATTCCCAATCTGTGTAGCTCGGGTCCTAAGCGATGTTTTGGGAAACGTCTGACAGAATCCAGTGCAATACGCCATGTATTTTCTTCTTCGTAACGGCTGAGATTTCTTCCTTTGACACGCCTCGGTCGCTCTGCAGAACACTCGAGACAGCGACTGATTTCCAATAAATTTTTATGAAGTCTCATGGTAGTGTCATTTCACATTTCTCGTGCAGCTTTTTGCACAGTGTTTTCTAAACCATAACGATGGACAATAAACACTTTTTGTGTGACCCAGCATTTTATTGGAGCTAATATCGATATGCAAACTAATATTATGACATTGACAATAATATAATTTCATTTGCGAAATCCGCCTTTACTCTTTCAGTTTGTATCGTAACAACAAAGGCAGTATCGGTTTTCAGCCATCCCTCTTATAATAAAGGCAATAAGTGAGTAAATCATAAACTTCTGGAAAACAGAAATTCATTTGTGCTGAAAAAAATTGTTACGGAAAATCTGCAAAGCGACAATTTTGCCCGACTATACGACCTTACGTCAAATTTTAAATCGATGCATAACAAACCCGGCAGCTTTTGCCACTTTTATGGTATCTTCCGCCTAAAGACAACTTTATTCTTAATTTTTCATATTTTCCCAAGTAATGTTTACCATTATAATAATCTTTTCAAATGGCATGTCCCCGGGAGGTTAGGCAAAGGAGACGATCTAAAGCAACAACAAAGCAAGACCGGTGCGAAGTGGTATCAGGAAATGTTTACATGCCGGCATTTTTGTCTAATATGAAATGGCTTAACGTGTATACTGAAATAAACTTTATCAACTAGTAAATAAAATGTTTTTTCCAAAAATTACCATAAATCCTTAATGGTAATTACCCCTGTCTGGTCCGGAAGCAAATAAAAACAAAGGGACAAACAAGATCATTTAAAACAACTAAACGTCTTTTTTAGATTACATCAGGCAACCCGCATCAACTAAAAACAACTGCCTAACAGCGATCCCTTGAAAAAGGGATCATGATAATATCTACGAAAATGTTAAGGGTAATTCTACAAATGTTTGTAAAATATTAGGTTTGTTCCAGCAGAAGGTTCGAAACATGCTTGCAACAATTGTATCACGCAGAAATTTTTACAAACATTAGGCAGAAATGTTGGCAACAGTTTTCTGCTGGAACGAAAAATAAACAAGCTGCTTATACGTCAATAGAAGAAAGATTATGTTAAAAATTGTCAGTAATGTATGAAGAAAGTTTGCAAAGTTTTCAAACAGTTTCCAACATGTTTTCAACATCCTTAAACTACTGCTGAAACAACAAACAATTGTATAATGTTACAAACATGGCGCTGCTGGAACGACAAATTTGACGTGCGCAGAATCTAAACGGTTGCAAACACTTCTGACAGCCTTATGAAACAAACCTATTAAAAACAAGATTTTTTTTGTGGGGACTATTTCACTATAGTATATTACATTACAAGTGTGGAAAATGACTAATTTCACACGAGTGGGAATATTGTTACACGAGGCGTTAGCCGAGTGCGACAAACCCACGAGTGTAAGAAAGTGATTTTCACACAAGTAATGTACACTATTTTTCCTACGACCACAAGTTATTTACCAAAACAAATAAAAGTTGTTTGTCTTCACAGAAAAAAATAAGAAAACAATTGAAAACTTTGCATCACTAGGGTGATATATACTTTTCCTTACTGCGATATATTATACTGTTTAAAAATATGTTTATATCAAAAATCACCTACCTAGTAGCTTTTTATCATTTTAGAATTAAAAAAGGTCCTCATTTAAAAAATATTGCATGGCTTTTTCAATGTAAATCCAGTTAACAGCCTGGTAACTCCAAATTTATTTTAAATAACAATGACAGCGATGACAGCTTTATATTATACTTTGCAACACTAGTGCTGTAAAGTACTTTGCAACACTAGTGTGATATAAGGCATTTTCTATGCATGAAAACAGTGTGCTATTTACTATTTTCACATGTGGTCGTAAGGAAAAAGTATTTACACTGGCTAAATGTCATAGCAACGCCCTGTTTTCTACTGGTTATTTCCCTGTTATAAAATAGACCACTTAAACACCACCATTTAAATAAAAATACATTTTATTTAGATAAGTGAGTAAACCCCATGTGCTGTTTAACCGCGAATAAATTTCTGTCATCCAAACTAGTTGTCAAAATTGAAAGAAAATGTCAAACTTAATTGTCATAATTGTGTGTTGTTGGCTTTAATATAAGTTTTTTAGGAAATAATCTAGCCGTATACTAATTAAACTTCCCAAATATTTTTTGCAAGATTTCCTTAGCAAATAGTTTCATGGACAATAATTAAAAAGAAAAACCTCGAGTTTTTGATTTAAAACTAAAAACCGTCAACAGCTGCGCGGTCTGGTGTTTTTATTAATTTATACATTCAACTATTTTCCAAGAAAAATCTTGATCAAATTATGGGGGTAGTTTAATCGACTAAATTAATAGGTCTTGTGATATAATATACCGAGTGTTGCTCCGTCGAGCGGGACATAAGGAATCCCATATAAATTTTGAAGTGGTCCAATATTGGCTCCCTAATTATTTTAGAAGAAAATATAATTAGGATTTTTTAAAGAGCACGAAAAGTTGTACCCAGTGTACAAATTTCAGCTCTTTTCAGTCCGCGAGCTAAGAGATAAATGCTAAAATAAGTTACGAATCTCCTATCTTCTTACCCGCCTTGTATTATTAGAAGTTTATAATAAAATACTAGAAAAATTATTTAACTTACTCTCAAGTTTTCAGATCAATGTCACATCATTCTTAAATAATAAACTACTTAAATTAAGAAAAAATCACTATTATAAAATGGTTTTACCAGAAAAATAGTTATCGAAGAGTAGCGGACATGTTTGCAGCCTATTTTCCCAATAGGCCAATTCCAAGTAAATCGACAATAGAACGGACGATAAAAAATTTGAAACTACAGGCACAGTAATCAATATTCATTTAAAAACTAAACTACCAATAAAAAATATGAAAATTTAGTCCAACTAAGGAATGCTATTTCCGCTGAATGTGCCAGAATTTCGATGTACCAACGAGCCAACGTAAGAAATGAGTTTTATAATCGTTTGGGTTATTGTCCGGCAGTTAATGGATTCGTCATAAATTGACTTCTAAATGTAGAAAAATTTGTTTTATTGTCCTGCGTAATTGTACCAGAATTCCACCCCAGACGAGTTGGAGTTTTACGGAGAGCCAAATGTTAAAATTTATTTTGTTTAAGATGGCAGTAAAACAATATTTTTCAAAGAATCACCCCAGTATGTTGCTTGTGGAAATAGCAGAAAACCTTTTGGTAACTGCCTTCTTTTACAACATCATTAAGTGTGGTATGACGAGCTAATCCTAAAAATTGCAAACAGGTGCTAATTTCCACAGAATCTAATTAGGTTCATACCGGGGTCTATAACTTGAGTTTATTAGTCTCTTAATATTTAATACGATACTTAAAAGAAAACTCCGGTAATTTTTCCTAAACACATAAGGAGATACATAACCTTAATTAAGATACAGCATGATGTTTTAGTTTTATAGGTATTTTTTATACGTAACTATATAAACAACTCCACCACTTTATTAATTTATCGAAAAAATAAATAAAAAATCAGTTTGCTGAGTTAATTTTGTAGTTTTCTGAATCAGTAATAGTTTCTTATAGAACAAGCACGAATTGATTGGAATTTCCTACGAGTCATACGAAAGAGAAATGAATATTCCGTGCGAGTTACATACTTTATTTTTTAGGACTATTGATATAACACCAAAAACATTTTAAAACAAAAGCGGATCATACAGGGCTATTAATTTTTTTATGTTTTACCCATCTATTATTGATCTGTAATACCTTAGAAACGGAATATGTTATGTTAGCAATAATACCTGCTATCACACCTAGGGCATTATAAGCGGGCATTATGATAATGCCCGCTTATAATGCCCTAATGCGCTAATATGGAAATTTTATTGCTTATCCAATTTTATTTCTCTCACAATAAAGATCAAGTTTATACAAAAAATAATTTTTCTTTAAACAATACTAAAAATTAAACTTTATTTCCAAAATAAAAATTACAATTTTGAAATGTCCCGGAAAATGTAGCTGATCCCACTATAGAATGGTCGGTGTTTTTTGTGATGGTAGCAGCGGTGGTAGCACTAACGCTATTTTGTATAGAAGAACAGTCCATTAATAAATTTTAATATTTGTTTTCCTTCCAAAACTTTAGACTTCTTCGGGACGTATCCTTTCGACTTAACTTTTAAAAAAGATATGAGACGATGGTATTGCGAAATGTCTATATTTTCATAGACCATCAACGTAGACCTTAGGGTGGAATACTTGGTCCAGAGAGAGTTCGGACTGTATTTTTCCGACTAAAAATAATAAAGTTTGTTAAACATATTATGTATTAAAATAAAATCAATAACTTACCAGTCGAAAATATGCCATTAAAACGGTTTCGGTTATTTGAAGAATTGCGTTCGCATCTTTCCAAATACCAAATATGCCATACTCCCGATCATACTGTTGCCTTGATTTAACTGGCAAAAGATTTTCGGTCGCTTTTATGGCCTTTTCTCTTATATTTTGTGGAATTTTTTCCATTTTGAGCAAATCGTTAAATAAAAAATGCCAACTGACTAACTGATAGAAACATCAAAGTCAAACTTAACACCAGTCATTATCTACTTACGTATACAGGCACAGGTGCAACTTATTTTTTATATTGCGAATAAATAATGTAATTAGTCATTGAAAAACTCTTTTTGGGTAAAACATAAAGCATTGTATGCACCACAGGCTTTACTGGACTATAATGCCCATCAGGTCGAAATCTAGCCCTCGGGCTATTTCGACCTTCAGGGCATTATAGTCCTAGTAACTCCCTTGATACATAAATAGCTATTTTTAACCTTTAATCAGCCTGTAGGATGTATTGTTAACATTAAACAACAAAGGTTACGCCAAAGTTATAGCTTCGTCTTCCCTTAACATTTTTTTAACTCCCGTTATAACTTAATTATTAAAAGAGATATGACCATTTAAATTAGAGTATTAAAGTTTATGGAAAAAATCAAGCATATGAGATAATTTTTGTAGAAAGTCTATTTTACTTTATTGCACTATGATAGAGTTATTATAAATAGCGTAAGTATATTAAAATAAAATATAAAAAGACACAGTGTCCCGGTTATTCCCATTAAAACTTTTGCAGTTTATTATCAATGGAAATGTCTTCGCGAACAAAAATTAAACTAAAGAAACAACAACAGTGATCCTGATTATCTAAACTTAAAGTTCGTCTTCCTATACTTTACATTTCCTCGAAATTACAATAAAACTTTTACCAGAATGTTTATTTGCTTTTATTGATATTTTCGTAATAAACTCTTTCCGGAAAGTCCATTTCCAAGTTTCGAACTTCTTCGACGGAATACTTAATACGAAATCTCATCAATACGAAAAAGTTAAAATGCTGAAATTGCTTCAAACTCCGGAATATGAAGTACTTTAAAATAAGGTATTGATAGCCTCTTCCTGGGGAAGGTTTGCAGGCACGGTTCTAATATTTTTCCATATACAACATTTTATCGTTACTAGTTTTTTTTTGTGCTATTTTAGTTTTGACCAGTGCTACATAATTCGTACAATTACGCGTTATAGTTCCAAAATTATTATTAAATTTTTAGTATTTTAACACGCTTTTATTAACTTGGGTTGTAACTATCTATCTATCTATCTATCTATCTATCTATCTATCTATCTATCTATCTATCTATCTATCTATCTATCTATCTATCTATCTATCTATGTAACGGAATCTTTGAGCCTAATTTTTACCAACTTCCAGCTATTCGATTTCTTTGAAACTTTGCACACGTATTAAGGACCCATGACAATGCAATAATCTGCAAACAGTATCCCGTTATCCTGGTTAGGATCGCCAGGATAAAAAAATTCCTTTATATTATAAAAACAACACCTGTGTTGTCATCTTTTGGCAACATCCCAAACTTTCTCAGGAACTTTAGCTACTCTTGACAAAATGGCGAAGGAATTTTTTAGTGAATAAACTGGAGCATTTTTACATACATACATGCATATCGAACTAAAAATGAAAAATAAATAATAGTTTAAAAAAACTAAAAAACACGCTTTTATATGCAACCGAACTAAAAATTAGAAAATAATTTTTCATTAAAAATAAATATTGTCACTTCAGAGTAAAAGCGTGGGGTGCATTTTACTATTTTTTCATAACTTTTCCCTCATAGATATTGGCAAATATAATAATTATAACATTTAATATATTAAGCACCCCACGCTTTTTACTCTAAAGTGACAATATTTTTTAATGAAAAATTATTTTCTAATTTTTAGTTCGGTTGCATATAAAAGCGTGTTTTTTAGTTTTTTAAACTATTATTTATTTTTTAAATAAAAAGTCATAGATTAACAACACTTACAAACATTAATAGAGACATTTTGCACCTCTTATTTTGCAATTCCGTTGTGGTTAACGTTATTCTGAGACTGCGCAGTAACGCAAACATGATCCGTTATCGGTATTAACCATACCGGACTCCTTTAATTACGGATGAATACCGAAGAGCTTATCGTTATCGTTATCGTTATTGTTAAACTGCGCGGTTGCCGAATTGTAGAATTTTTAATATCAATTATTTAAGAAGGTTGACATTTTAATGCCGTATTAATTAAAATATCATTGATACATAGCGAATAATTAGCGAAAAATCCATAGCAGTAAGAAAAATAAAATAGTGGTAAGAAATTAAATCAGACTTGCATTTATAAGGATGTTTTAAATCAGTAATTAATTTACATGTTACAAACTGGCACACTTGCTTTTATTTAACTACCAAACCTAACCTTATTTTTTGTATTTTGCTTTTTTGTTTATACTGTATTGTTTACATTTTACATCTACTCTAAAAAGCAAAATCAAGAGAACTGTTTGCATATATATTAAATTATCAATATATAACTGATGGAGAATAAATTAAGTACTGATTTTTCGTAAACTTTAAAATCGGTGAACCACAGGCAAAAATAAGGTTATGTGTGGAAAGCGCAGACGCAAGATAAATTTCTTAAAAGAGGTTGTAAAATCTCTGTCTAAAACTGCTGTCGTAATCGTTATGTTTAATAACGATAACCATAAGGAGGCCAAAAAACGTCTGTTATTTTAAGAGGTGCAAAATGTCTCTATTATCACTAAAATTATTTGTTGTTGGCTTTAATGTAAGTTTTTTAGGAAATAATCTAGCCGTATACCACTTAAACTACAAATTTAAATCAATTAAACTACCCAAATATTTTTTGCAAGATTGGCTTGGCAAATAATTTTATGGACAATAATTAAGAAAAAAACCCTTTCCGCTTCGCAGTCTCCAGTTTTTGATGTAAAAATAAAAACCTAGACCGCTGGGGTCTCGTGCTTTTATTAAATTATTGTACATTCAACTATTTTCCAAGAAAAATCTTGCTTAAAATATGTGGGAAGTTTTAATCGATTAAATATATAGGTCTTGTGATAAATCTATGAATAAATTTCCATCATCCAAACTGGTTGTCAAAATTGATAGAAAATGTCAAACTTTATTATCAATAAAATTCTTTGTTGTTGGTTTTATTGTAAGTTTATCAGGAAATAATCTGGCCGTACACCACTCGACCTACAAATTCAACTTGATTAAACTATTCAAATATTTTTGACAAGATTGACTTGGCAAATAGTTTCATTGACAATAATTTTATAAAACTGTCAACCGCTTTGCCGTCTCGATTTTTAATTTAAAAATAAAAACACGAGACCGCTAAGCGGTCGAGATTGTACATACAACTATTTTACAAGTTAAATCTTGCTCAAAATATGTTGGATAGTTTAATTGATCAAAATTTATAGGTATTTTTATATACATATGATTAAATCACTAAATAAAATTTTATTCCAGAAACCAACCCTCGCATTGATCCGAAAAGCAGCAAGAAAAATGCGGACAATCTGAATGTGACACACATATTATTTATTCGTCCTTTTTTTCCATGTTCGCATACATAGCCCTAATGTGGATTTTAGTAGCTCCTTTATGTCCCCGAGAAGAAAACATTTTTCGCGTTTTAGAAAAATTGCTTTCATATATATTCCTTTATATATATGTCGGGCATATATTCGCTGATATAAATGCAATGGTATCCTGAATATAAGTATTCACCCTTGTTCCCCGTATGGAAATATCTGTAAGCTTCTTTCATCCCTCTGTGTGACAAAAGCATGCCGACCTGCCCTTCAACTTTACCACTGGGGAGCATTATTTAAATGTTAACGAAATTCCGTGGAGTGTATAGTCGAGGGGTATTTTGCGACGCTTTCAGGCTTCTTATAACGAGGTATTAAGACGTTCATGAGAGTTAGTCGGGTATTTAAATTTCCTTTAAAAGGAAATATTAGGCATTGTAAACATCTCTTTTAAACTCTTATTTATTATTATACTTTTTTAGGAACATCAAAGCTTTATTTAAACCACAAAATTTTTAATCACCACCTGATCGATTGCCTATATTAACTTGCGTGAAATAAAAGTTACGTTGTAACCCTCCCCTCATTTTCCATCGCATTTGTTTTCACTATGTATTTTCAATAATTCTGTACTTAGCCCAAGGGGCCCCCTTAAGCTTAGGGGCCCCGGGGCAGTGCCCTGCCTAGCTCCATAGTAGCTACGCCACTGAGGATGTGATAAAAATCTCTCTCTCTCTCTCTCTCTATTTTTTTCTTGGTTTTGGTCCCTTCAGGTCCAATCCACCACTCTCCTCCTTCCGGACTATGCTTTCTAGGGCTTCGTCGGCGGAAAATCTGGATAATCGAGCTCGTAGCTCCCAGAGATTCCAAAAGAAAACAAATAATTGAACAATCGATGCAATGCATAAATTGTCGGCTGTCAAACCAAGATCTGCTACTGGTGTTACGTATAACCTTCACTTTCACTACTGAAAGTTCCCATGGCACGCCCATCTATTTCCCGCCATTTGAGAAATACCTCGTGTTCACCACCAAACAGCATACCATCAGCTTATAGGAATCTTCGCTCACAGCGCTTAGATCCCAAAGAAAGATGCCGTCAATTTAGCGTGAATCTTTCCTTGATCCCCGAAGGTAAAAAACGTTCGTACGACACCTCTAGCCGCCACTCCGGGAAGAACTTTGTAGTCCTTTACGCACGTCCGCACTGTCCAGAGGTCAAACAAAGATGTGATAAAAATTAAAGATGGACTTTATAGTTTTGAGAACCTTGGTGGTGTCCAAGGTTAGTTCAACTTTTAGGCGATTCGAGGTCGGGGATGCAAGAAAGGGCACTCCACGGAGAAAAGTTGGCAAGACTGGGTAAAATCAAAGTTGGTGATCAATCCAGTGGCGTCTAGAGTTTGCGCATTTCATTTTGCATTGTTTTGGAAGTGATATTTGTTGAAAAATGTAATTCCAAATGTTTTTTATTTAAAGTAAAAGAATTTACAACTTAATAATAATTAAAAACTGTTGTGTAAACGGTTGTTCTACTAATACAATAAACTGTCTATCTCCGGCACTGAACAACATGGCCGAAGAATAGGAGATGTGACGTCATAACACGTCAAAGCAACATTGCTGAATGTCGCGACCCTATATAGACCGACTTTGGGTGGTGTCTGGGTTTTAATGTTAAAATTTCTAAATGTTAAACATAAATCCGTGCCAGAATTTACTGATCAGGTCACATTTTTTGTATCTTTAAAGTTTATCAGCAATAGATACAACGAAAGCCACAATGTTTATTTTTCACTTTTCTTAAGATTTTTTAGTGATTTTCTCAAAAATAGAAAAATGATGACCAAGAGATGCATACATTTTTAGTGTACTTTAACAATCCAAAAGAATTTGTTGATTTTGCCTCAATACCCATCCATCTGAGTAAATTGCAGGAAACTGTCAAAATTGCGGATTTTTTCCAATTTTTGAGTTAGTAAAACATTGTCTTTACGGACTCTTATTTAGGGGGCAAAAATGGATTGAAAATCATATATTACATTTTTGGGTCCGACATTTATTTGTAGAGTGGTGGACGGCAAATCAATGGCAATATGTTTAATTTCCTGTTGTCTAGTCTAGTGCATTATTGTCTAATTGATATATAATAAAAGGAACATCCTGGCGCCTTTTTCAAGATATAAAATGTTTGTGAAAAGTTTAACCGACAAAATTAAAACCAAAATAATTTAAATTCCTAGTACAACTCGAATCTAGCGAGACTATTTTTAAAATTAGTTTTTAATATGCCACACATGTAGACTGGCTTGTGGATTAATTTAAATTGATAATAAATAATAGTTTGAAAAAACTAAAATAAACACGCTTTTATATGCAACCAAACTAAAAATTAGAAAATAATTTTTCATTAAAAAAATATTGTCATTTCATAGTAAAAAGCGTGGGGTGATAAATATATTAAATGTTATAATTATTATATTTGCAAATATCTATGATGGAAAAGTTATGAAAAAATAGTAAAATGCACCCCACGCTTTTTACTCAGAAGTGAATTATTCTGTTATTATCTTAAATTTTATTATAATTCTATTTTGAGGTATATAATTATGATTCATTGTTTGACCTTTTATTACTGTAATACAAACTCTTTGTAATGAAAAATTATTTTCTAATTTTTAGTTCGGTTGCATATAAAAGCGTGTTTTTTTAGTTTTTTTAAACTATTATTTATTTTTCATTTTTAGTTCGATATATCAATTAGTTTTCTGCGGACATGTGATATTGAAATGTTTCACGAACTATTTCGTAATCTAATCATTTCATTTAAAGCTTCACTGTTGCATGGGGTTTCAACTACTCCGAACAAGTTTCTGTCAGCCTTATGCTGAGAGTACGTCCGAAACTGCACGCATGCGCAGATCGCGCACTAGCTCTTTCTCTGTTACTCTTCTACAGAAAATCTATAAAGGAATTTATTTATCCTGGCGATCCTAATCAGGATAACGGGATACTGTTTGCAGATTATTGCATTGTCATGGGTCCTTGATACGTGTACAAAGTTTCAAAGAAATCGAATCGCTGGAAGTTGGTGTAAATTAAGCTTAAAGATTTTGTTACATACATACATACATACAACCCAAGCTAATAAAAGCGTGTTAAAAATATCTTAAAAGCAAAAACTTAAAAACGCCATGTTATAATAAAATGTTATTGGAAAGAGATTTTATAGAGAATTTAAATATATACAGGGTATTTCCTAGTTGCAGTAAGAAAATTTAAGGGCGTATTTCTAAGCCAATTTTATGGAAAAAGTTTATATAAACATAGTTCCGCAAATGCTTTTTTTAAATACAGGGTTTAAAACTAAAAAAAATAATCAGATATTTAATAATATTTTTAATATGCCTTCGACTTAAAAAAAAATTGGCTAAGAGGTTTTGTTGTACCAGAAAGCACATTAAGCTCTAAACTAAATTTAATTAGTGAGACCAGTGGCGGTATGAGACGCACTTAGCCTATATTACTAACAAAAAAATGGACGCCACTGACTTTTTTGGAACTCCTATATTTCTTTTGGATAAAATAAAAAAGTTAGTGGTTTTTGTTTTTTAATATATTTACTCTTTGTTTGACCTCTGGACACTGCGGACTTGCGTAGAGGACTACAAAGTTCTTCCCGGAGTGGCGGTTAGAGGTGCCGTACGCATGTTTTTACCTTCTGGGATCAAGGAAAGATTCACGCTAAATTGACTGCATCTTTCTTCTGGATCTAAGCGCTGTGAGCGAAGATTCCTATAAGCTGATGGTATCCTGTTTGGTGGTGAACACGAGGTATTTCTCAAATGGCGGGAAATAGATGGGCGTGCCATGGGAACTGTCAGTAGTGAAAGTGAAGGTTATACGTAACACCAGTAGTGGGTCTTGGTTTGACAGCCGACAATTTATGCATTGCATCGATTGTAGAATTATTTTTGTTTTCTTTTGAAATTTCTGGGAGCTACGAGCTCGATTATCCAGATTTTCCGCCGACGAAGCCATGGAAAGCATAGTCCGGAAGGGGAGAGTGGTGTGTTGGACCTAAAGGGACCAAAACCAAGAAAAAAATAGAATAGAATAGAATTTTTACGTAGCTTTTGCAGAAAAAAAATCGCGAAATTGCATATTCTTGGACCATACAAGAAACATTAGGACAATTTTTTCTTTTAAAACGAAAAAAATAGAGAGACAAGAACATTTTGTATCACCTGGTATGTTGTAAAATGGTTTCATGCTCATAATTCCACTTTATAATACGTACCTATACCCCAGTAACATTAATACTAAAATTCTGCATTAGGGAAAACCCTAATAGCGACCGCGATTGCTACTGAATAATTAAACCTGACAATATTGCATCCATCGAGCAGAAGTGCACCATGTGCGCTGTGGCTCGATCTCTCATGTTTAATTGCAGGACTTACTTCCTGCGAGTTCTGCCTGCTCTAGAACAACTGTTGTGATCTGCCTATATTATTTTCCTTAGTTTGGCTTTTTTTTCCACATTAGAACAAAATGTAGGCTTCAAAAATGTTTTAGTTTATTAATAAAGTTTTAAAGAGCCACGACCTAATGTCATGAGCGTAGCCAGGTGGAAGCAGGCAGCACCAATTCAAAGTAATACCTACTAGATTAAACGTGTTAAATTTTTACTAGTTAATTATAATTTAAAAAAAAAAGAAGCGCAACGACGGTACGTTAGTATTTAGGCTTTTAGCCTTCGTGGTTTGTCCAGAGATAAAAAAAAAAAAAACAACAACTCTAAATATTATAAATTATAAACGTCTGCGAATCGAATCGATTTTGAATCACGAAAAATGAAAGGAAACGCAGCATGCCAGCAAGTACGGCAGCTGTTAACCCATCATTTGTGTGACGTCAGATGTTTATGTTACAAATCACCTCCAATCGAATTTTGATAAGTTTACTATCCTGTCAAAGAAAATTTTATTAATTGAAAAAACTTCCTACTCTTATAAAAAAATAAGCAATAAAAAGATAAATAGTAGTATTTAAAGGCATAAGTAATCAAAGAATCCTAAAAAATAAAGATAATGAAAAAAAATTAATTCACAAATTCTTAAGTACTACTAGAAAAACACAAAATTTTGCATGACAGGCAGTATGGATTTCGCCACAAAAGATCTACAGCAGATCTTCTTTCCTTCGTATCACACTGCTGGAATAAGTCTTTTGAGTTTCTAGGTGAGTCCCAGATCGTTGCTCTTGATATATCCAAAGCTTTTCACAAGGTCTGGCATGCCGCACTTCTTAATAAACTTCTTTCCTATGGTCTTTTAACTAAACTCTGTACTTGGCTCTCTAGTTATCTATCTGATCGTCGTATATCAGTTATTGTGGACGGCCATTCTTCAAGCTTTCACCAAGTTAATGCTGGAGTGCCTCAGGACTCGGTTCTGGCACCAACCTTGTTTCTTCTTCACATCAACGACCTTCTCTCGTCCAGAACTCATTCCATTCATAGTTTCGCCGACCATAGTGCCCTTCACTCCAGTTTTCAGGTTCCTAAACCCATCACTAAACCTTGGAGCAAAGACACCTTCAATCTTGTGGGCATTACATTTGAAAGTAACCTTAACTGGCATAAACACATTGTATCTATAGCCACGGCAGCTTCAAAAAGCATGGATTTCTCTTTCGAGCCAAAAAGTATTTTCCCCTTCTAATTTATACACTTTATATGTGTCCCAAATCTGACCTCCCTTGGAATATTGTTCTCATATCTGGGGCATGGCGTCCCCCACAACTCTAAGCATTCTTGATTCTATTCAAAGAAGAGCTATTCGTCTCACTAATGATCCTTCACTTACAGAAAGGCTTCCCTCTCTTGCCCATCGTCGGACTGTGGAGGATTTATCGCTTTTTTATAGGTACTTCCATGGCTTCTGCTCTGAAGAATTGTCCAGTATAGCTCCTCCATCCACGGTTCCCAACAGAGAAACTCGTAGTTCCGCGCGTATGTATCCCTATACGGTCCAACTGGACAGGCCCCGAACTTTGTTCGTTCTTTTATCCCTAGAGTTTCTAGATTGTGGCACCTGCTGCTAGCAGAGGTCTTTCCTTCCCCCCAAATCTTCAAGTATTTAAGTCCCGTGTCAACAAACTCCCTCTTACCTCGCTTAAAACACCCACGGTACGTTAGTATTTAGGCTTTTAGCCTTCATGGTTTGTCCAAAGATAAAATATATATAAATATATATAGAATTGGTGTAGTATAATTCGCTTATAAGAACTTTCTAATAAAAAGCGTTGGGTTTAACTCAAATTTTACTCAATAGTTTACTGAGATATGATAACGAACGATATTGAGGTTTGCTGAATGGGATGTATATACCTAAATTGCTAGTTAAGTAATTCCGAAGTAATACAGGAGAGTAATGGGAAAAGGGCTTTAACAAGGGAACTTTATGGCCCGTCTGGGACCAATTTGGGTTATTGTTGCCGAATTGGAAAAGTTTTCTAAATTAAATCTGTGCGTCAATTTGAAAACTTCCCACCCTTAATATCTTTCTTGGAGTTAAAAATATGACAAATCGGAAAGACCCGTCAATTTTATTTGTAAGGGGGACACTTAAAATGAATATTTTTAGCCTTCTTGTTTCAACCCCCTAGGAGGGGTAGATGTCACCCTTAGAATATTAAATGGGAATGGGGGTCAAGTGATACATCATTTAAAGCTCCTGACGAGTACTTTATAACCCTAGAATATGAAGTCAATATCTTCACCTATTACAAAATGGCGGTACTTTAAAAATTACCTAAATACCTGATTTGGATGGCCATATTTCCAGAAACTAATAAAGTTAGATGTACCTAATGTGGTGTTTTCTTAAAGCTCTTTTAAAGGTCTTTTTAATGGTGATACTGGTAGTAATATACAGGGTAGAAGAAAAAGTACATATTTTTTTATTTAAGAACCCTGTATATTATTTTACCATTAAAAAAGACCTTTAAAAGAGCTTTAAGAAAACACCACATTAGGTACATCTAACTTTATTAGTTTCGGAAATATGGCCATCAAATCAGGTATTTAGGTAATTTTTTAAAGTACCGCCATTTTGTAATAGGTCAAAGAATCGGTAATGTATAAGAATTTAAATTCGTAATATACAGAGTATCTCTAAATGGTGCGGAAAATGCAATACAGTGAGTGCATTTCTTTTACTTCTTCCCCCTCTTTTATGTTTTGATCGAATCAATTTAAAAAATTAAAATTTTAGGAAATCAAATGGATGCGTATATACTAAATTTAAAGTATATCTAATCTTATTAGTTTTGAAAATATGGCAAATTAGGTATTTAGGTAATTTTTAAAGTATCGCCATTTTGTAGTAGGTAAAGGTATTGATTTTATATTCTAGGATTATAAAATAATCATCAGAAGCTATAAAAGGATGTGCCACAACACCCTATTTCCATTTCATTTTTTCCCAAGATGGCGCCCAGTAGCCATATTAGAATTTTCATTACAGATTTTCCTGTAGTTTCAACCTCTCTGATATTTGTATGAAGTGTTACAAATTTAAAAAAGTCATTATTTAGATATTTGCCCAAATAAGAACAAGGATCTTGAATATTTTCTGGTGTAGTATCGTCTTGTGGTCAGAAATGTTTCTAACTTGTGTGTTTTTTTCCATTTTCTTTTTTATTTTTCGGAATAAGGTTTACCAGAATCACATCATCAGGAATATTTTCTTCTTCAAAATCGTTAATGTTACGCTCCTCTTCAATTTCGCTTTGGACATCTCGATCATCTTCAGCTTCCAAGTCCGAGTTTTCCAACCCCAGGTTTTTTCTCATCCTCATTTACCCCAATTTGTCTGGTCCTAGCATTTTGGGGTTCATTTAAGATATCCCATCCACCATCATAGATAGATAGAATATATTACCTTAAAATGCACAATAGGTACAAAGGGGTCGTCAATATAAATAAATATAAATATAAATACTATAAAAATATATAGATATACACAAATATACATAGACACATAAATATATAAAATGTAATTGTAAAAACACACAAAAAAAAGAATACAAATGAACAGAAACCTTAGCTATAAATAATTACTATAAATAAAGTTAAAATTTTGTATAAATATATACATATAAAAGAATATTAAAATTGTCAAATCAAAACGCAAGCAAAGTAACAAAGTCTAATGTCGCATATACTCTGCAACCGAGTAAAATGCCTTGTCAATAAGAAATTGCCTAACGGCATTCTTGAATTTACCCCCATGCATATTTCTAAAATCTCTTGAAAGCTTGTTGTAGAGAGTAAGACAACCGTAAAAAGGAGAGTTTTCGAAAAAGGAGGTCCTGTGTAAAGGAACATCTATAATAGTCCTGTTTCTAGTGCTGTAATGATTTAACTCTCCGAGTCTCCTAAATAGTCCCATATTAGAATTTACATAAGTCACGCACTTAAAAATAAACACACATGGCAAAGTGTGGATTCTTTTCTGGATAAATAAAGGTTTGCAGCTGTCACGCGGTTTAAGATTAAAAATTAACCTCAGTAGTCTTTTGCGCCACAAAGACTCTCTCAGATGCATTACTACCTCCCCAGGACACAATATTATTTGAAAGATGGCTGTAAGCCAGTGAATAGTACACAGAGAGCAATCCCGATTCCTCCAATGTATTTTTTAAGTTAAGGATTGCATAAAACGCCGAATTTAATTTTGCGCAGACATAATCAACGTGATTTTTAAAAGACATTGTGGAGTCAAAAATGGTTCCTAAAAATTTGGTTATTTCAGAAAATTTAATATTATTATTTATTTCAAAATTTGATGGTAACGGTTTTTTAATAAAAAAGTTCATGTACGCAGTTTTGTTAGTATTGAGGGTGAAGGTTCAAATTGTTCGCAAGCTCCTCCAACTCCTTATATTCAAGGGGACCTTAAATAAGTACAAAGAATGATATGCGACCTTGGTACACATACAATATTCTAGACTCCAAAGGATAATAAAAAATAGTCACAAACGGCCCAGAGTAGCACATATGATATTTTTAAATAATTTACGAAAATACAAACATATCAAGTACGACCCAAAGTATCGCATATGATACTCTTTAAATTTAGGCTTAAAAATTTGACCAAACAATGAATCATCGTTAAAATATAGTATTTAGGTATTTATTTAATTTTCCCAAGTTTTAATTTTCTAGATTATTCCGTTCAAAGAATAAATAGTGGGGGGACGATAAAAACATGCCCTGTATGTACCCATAAGGTCATTTCTATGACCACCTACATAATTAATTGTTTTATGTTTTACCCATCTATTATTGATCTGTAATACCTTAGAAACGGAATATGTTATGGTAGCAATAATACCTGCTATCACAGCTAGGGCATTATAAGCGGGCATTATGATAATGCCCGCTTATAATGCCCTAATGCGCTAATATGGAAATTTTATTGCTTATCAAATTTTATTTCTCTCACAATAAAGATCAAGTTTATACAAAAATATTTTTTCTTTAAACAATACTAAAAATTAAACTTTATTTCCAAAATAAAAATTACAATTTTGAAACGTCCCGGAAAATGTAGCTGATCTCACTATAGAATGGTCGGTGTTTTTTGTGATGGTAGCAGCGGTGGTAGCACTAACGCTATTTGATCCAGAGAGTTCGGACTGTATTTTTCCGACTAAAAATAATAAAGTTTGTTAAACATATGTATTAAAGTAAAATCAATAACTTACCAGTTCGTGAAAATATGCCATTAAAACGGTTTCGGTTGTTTGAAGAATTGCGTTCGCATCTTTCCAAATACCAACTATGCCATACTCCCGATCATACTGTTGCCTTGATTTAACTGGCAAAAGATTTTGGTCGCTTTTATGGCCTTTTCTCTTATATTTTGTGCAATTTCTTCCATTTTGAGCAAATCGTTAAATAAAAATTGCCAACTGACTAACTGATAGAAACATCAAAGTCAAACTTAACACCAGTCATTATCTACTTACGTATACAGGTACAGGTCAGCTTATTTTTATATTGCGAATAAATAATGTAATTAGTCATTGAAAAACTCATTTTGGGTAAAATATAAAGCATTGTATGCACCACGGGCTTCACTGGACTATAATGTCCATCAGGTCGAAATCTAGTCCTCGGGCTATTTATGTATCAAGGGCGTTACTAGGACTATAATGCCTCTGACCCGAGGGCTAGATTTCGACCTGATGGACATTATAGTCCTTGATACATAAATAGCTATAAAACCGAAGCATAAATGTACTTAATTACTTGTAAAAATAAATATTCTTGACAAGCAGTCAAAATCATTATACAGACATGGAAAAGAGCTAAAGCCAGTGTAAGGAAATAACAAGCAGTAAGAAGATTTAGCTCTCTTTCATTTCTGTATAATGTAGTTAATTCTTAGAAACAACCACAAATCTATTAAATATTAATACAAAATCGAGCTGATTAACAAGGCCCTATTTTAAATTGACCTTATGAGTTTACATGACATATGCATTAAAACCAAAGAAAGAAGCCTATATGCGCGCTTCAAAGAGTTCCAAGGAAAAACCGAATATTATTTCTATACACATGGAAATCAATTATTTCTAATCTACACCACTGGTTTTCTTCTGAAAATTATTTTATATTTGCTTCAGCAAGCATTATGTGTTTTGGATGTTTATATATATTATATTATATTATATGTTTATATATATATATATATATATATATATATATATATATATATATATATATATATATATATATATAATATAATATAATATAATATATATAAACATCCAAACAACAATGTATAGGGTTGTGGGGGACGCCATGCCCCAGATATGAGAACAATATTCCAAGGGAGGTCGGATTTGGGACACATATAAAGTGTATAAATTAGAAGGGGAAAAATACTTTTTGGCTCGAAAAAGAAATCCAAGCTTTTTTGAAACTGCCATGGCTATAGATACAATGTGTTTATGCCAGTTAAGGTTACTTTTAAATGTGACGCCCACAAGATTAAAGGTGTCTTTGCTCTGTAAAACTTGGCCGCTCATAAGTAGAGGATGAGTATTTGGTGACTCTTTTCGCGACAAGGAACATGATTGTGTTTTGGATGCATTAAAATGGACGAGATTTTTGGCGCCCCAATCCAATATTAAATTAAGATCCTGCGAAAGAGATATCTGCATCGCTCTGCGTTTGTTTTCCAAGTCAGGTTTAGTGATGGGTTTAGGAACCTGAAAACTGGAGTACTATCGTCGGCAAAACTATAAATGGATTTAGTTGTGGACGAGAGAAGGTCGTTGATGTAAGGAAGAAACAATGTTGGTGCCAGAACTGAGCCCTGAGGGACTCCAGAATTTACTAGGTGAAAGCTTGAAGAATGGCCGTCCACAATAACTGATATACGACGATCAGATAGATAACTAGAGAGCCAAGTACAAAGTTTAGTTGAAAGACCATAGGAGAGAAGTTTATTAAGAAGTGCGGCATGCCAGACCTGGTCAAAAGCTTTGGATATATCAAGAGCAACGATCTGGGACTCACCTAGAAACTCAAGAGACTTATTCCAACAGTGTGATACGAAGGAAAGAAGATCTGCTGTAGATCTTTTGTGGCGAAATCCATACTGCCTGTCGTGCAAAATTTTGTGTTTTTCTAAGTACGTAAGAATTAGTGAATTAATTAATTTTTCCATTACTTTACAAAGAACTGAGAGAATTGAAATTGGTATATAGTTAGATGGAAGAGATTTAGATCCTTTCTTGGGAATAGGTTGAACACGTGCAGCTTTCCAGCTCTCCGGAAAGATACCTGTGTCGTAAGAAATTCGAAAGACCCGAGTTAAGATTGGTGCAAGTTCTGGAGCACATTTTTTTAAAACGATTGCTGGTATGCCATCCAGCCCGAATCGATATAATTGATTCAGCCTTATTTTAAATTGACGTTATGAGTATATATGACTTATACATGCATTAAAACCAAAGAAAGGAGCCCATATGCGCGTTTCAAAAGGTTCCAAGGAAATACCGAATAATATTTCTATACAGCTGAAAATCTATTATTTCTTATCTACACCACTGGTTTTCTTCTGAAAATTATTTTATATTTGCCTTAGCAAGCATTATGTGTTTTGGCTTTTTATTAGCCTTTAATTATTTCCAAGTTCTTGAAATCGGAATATCCGCACGCGGTAAATCACTCAGCTGGTAATTACCTGAAGCGTTGAAAAGCTGGAAGGACTGAAGTCATGCCAAATGCCAACAACGAACCTAAACTCTCTTCGGTCTAATTAAAGTGAAGTTTACGCGTGTAAGTTTGAGTTGAAAACAGGAATCGAGATCAATGTAATTGCGCTTCATAGAAGCTTTTTCTGAAATATAAAAGTAAAACTAAAAGCGTTGCTTTGTAA
Source organism: Listronotus bonariensis (assembly GCA_014170235.1). NCBI lineage: Eukaryota > Metazoa > Arthropoda > Insecta > Coleoptera > Curculionidae > Listronotus > Listronotus bonariensis. Next base: position 112,206 of record JACEGR010001572.1, on the reverse strand, counting down.
TGAAAATCGGAATTATGTTCGCTTACAGACGTAAATATTCTGAATATTCGAAGTTTATTGATTGGCAAATTCAACTTTAATTTAGAGTAATTTGAACAAGCTGAATTTCGATGCGTTATTAGGAAATTGAGAATCATGTTCCTTGTCGCGAAAAAATCATCAAACACTCATTCTTTGCTTATGAGTGGCCAGGTTTTGCAGAGCGGAGACACATTTAACCTTGTGGGCGTCACATTTGAGAATAACCTTAACTGGCATAAACACATTGTATCTATAGCCACCGCGGCTTCAAAAAGCTTGGATTTCTTTTCCGAGCCAAAAGTATTTTTCTCCTTCCAATTTATACACTTTGTATGTGTCCCAAATTCGACCCTCTCTGGAATATTGTTCTCATGTCTGTTCCTTACCCATCGTCGAGCTGTGGGAGATCTATCGCTCTTTTATAGATACTTTTACGGCTTCTGCTCCGACGAATTATCCAGTATAGTCCCTCCTCTTGCAGCTCCCAACAGAGAAACTCGTAGTGCCGCGCGTATGCATCCCTATACAGTTCAATTGGACAGGCCCCGAACTTCCCATTTCGTTCGTTCTTTTGTCCCTAGAGTTTCTAGACTGTGGAACCTACTGCCAGCGGAGGTCTTTCCTTCCTCCCCAAATCTTCAAGTTTTTAAGTCCCGTGTTAACAAACTTCCTCTTACCCTCCTTAATTTGGTATACGGCGGTTTTTGGAGCGCTGATTAGGATTCTGAAAGAATTTTTTGTCGAAGTAGTTTCGTTCTCGAGATATTCATCATTAAACTTGAGACGAAAACTAACCTAAATTTACCATATTCCCCCATCTTTTTGCTCGCGATTCTTGAGTTTTCCTCTAAATTGGCACTTAATATTTGTTTTCCACTTCTTAAAAACCCAGTTTTCTATTTATTTTATCCATTTTTTCCATAAAGTTGCAAAGCTTTACAGTTTTATGGAAAAATAAAGTAAAATAATTTTAAAAATGGGGTTTTGAAAGTTGAAAATCAAATATTGAGTATAAATTAAGCGTTAAATCAAGAATTGTTGGCAAAAAAAGGGGGAATATAGTGAAAATAAGGTAGGTAAGTTTTTTTGAAGTTTGTTAATGAATGTCTGGAAAACGAAACGTGTTTGACTAAAAATTCTTTCTGATTCGTAATCAGCGCCAAAAAAAAATCCGTAAGGTATACTTACCAAATTTCATTAAAATCAGAGATAAGTCTGGTGTGTAAATAATTACCGAAATTTTTATTAACAAAAAAACGTTTTTCTCTAGATATTTACTTTATAAATAAGTTACAGAAAACATTTTTTCTTACTTTCGAAGCCCACAAAAATTACCCAACCTTAATATTATTTCTCCTTGAAACACAGTAAAATCCCGTGTGTTGCCGATCAAAAGTCAACCTAAGGAAGGCTCACGTCGCAAATGTCACCAGTAAAAGATTTTCTTATCCCAACTGACGAAAACACCGGTCTTTTCTAAAAATTGCCACTTGCCGAGAAAAATGAACGAAGGAAGACAAATAAATTATAAAGGAAGTGAATTTTATTTTTAAAGTATTATTATATTTATAAAATATTCTGGGTCATTAAATATAGAAGACTTAGGTTTTGAATTTATTAAAAATCTATTAATTAATTATAAAAATTATAAAATTATTTATCTTAACATTTATTTTAATTAAAAATGTATTATTTAAACCGAGCTGCTACAAGCATGATGAAATTATTCGTGCACATAAGAAAAATTGCAGCAGTTTTCAAGATATAAAAAATCATGCTCGATTTTTTTAAACTCTATAAACACTTACATGATATAAATTTTTATACCGTAACAATAAACCAAAAAAAAATAAAAAGTATGTAATATAATTAAAAAAAGATAGTAAATCAAAAGAAAACACTTTAAAATAGTAAGTATTTAAGGGACACTTACACTAAATTTTCAGATCCAAAACATAGGGAAAAATATTTTAAGGGAGTTAAATGTCAAAAAAAACTATTAAATATATATAATTTTTTTTTATTAACACGTCTTTAAAACTTTTAATAAGGCAACTCCCTGATTTCATATAATTTTTTGGGTAACTACAAATTTAAAAGGTTTTAAACAAAATGTTTACAGCTCCTAACAGTCTACTTGAATAACACGCCTTCTTGACTAGCCATCACCAATTAATTACACAACACACACTAATTAGGTAATGAATATACTTATTTATGTCTACTAAAAACTCTTTTCTTTTAAAAAGAAACTAAAAAGCTAGAAAACCACGTAGAAAACATTTGCACAAAGCGGCCAAACAAAATAAGCAAGGTTGCCTCATCTGTCAAATCTTGTATTTCGGCTAAGCGGGAAATTTGAATTTATCACCTTCGGTCGAAATCGTCGAAATTAACCTAGCTAATTTTACCATCATTTTATTTTTATTCTCTCAAAAATTCATAATAAACATTTTGTTTGACTTAATTTTTATTTGCATGATTTGTATCAATAAAATGTTAGGAAAAGGCCATTTCCTTTAAATTATGTAAAAAACATAAAATAATGTTGTTTAGCCGCCATTATAAATAAAACAGATCAAAAAATATGCTCGAATGTTAGTTAAATAGCAATGTTAATAATATGGTTTGAAAAGTATGAATATGCGTTGAAGGTTTGCCTTCAAAAATCCAATATTTATTTGCCTGCAACAAAAAGGCATGTTTTATTTAATCAGAATTTATCGGTATGCCGCCATTTTTGTATGCTTGCCGGCAATTCGCCTGCATGTAAAATTTATTGGCAATTGAGTGTTTATTTAGGGTTAACTTTTTAATGCGTATTAGATGTTGGCATAATATTGCCACCAATTGCCAATGCTTTACCATCAATGCCAATATGAAAAATGTACATTGCCGGCAAATAGTGTTTGCTGGGGTATATTCTAGTAATCTGATAATTTGAGAGTGACGTAGTTGTGAAAAAAAACATTCTCGATTTTTTTAATTTTAAAGAAAAAAAATAGGGATAACGAAAAATATTTAATCTCATACGATTCGAACGATTTCCACTAGCCGAAATAACAGTATTTTGACATATTTGTAAATCTATATTCGCTTTTCCCACCAATATCTATATTCGCTTTGCCCTCCGATGAAAAGGTCTACATTATTTAATATTTTTTTCTTTCTATCATCCAAGCTTTGCAAGCTAATAGGTCTCTATGACGCCCGAGAAAAACCCCATTTAGCATCGTAGGCTCCCCTACTATAAAATAATATAACTACTGAATGTCATTTACTTTCTCAACTGAACAAAATATTTTTGCAATAAAAACCTCAAGTTTATGCACACAAAAGCTAAACTATTCCATACAAATAAACCATTTACTGACATGCCCTGGCTTTGATCTTGAAAGTAATAACAAGACCCGACGACACTTTTCATTTAAAAACCTGTGAAAATCCAAAATGATCAACACGTGTGCTGTTGAAGAGCCAACATGCGTTTAAAGTCACTTCGCGTTCGTTGAGCATCAGAGGCAAAAATGATGTGTTTTCCCAACAGAGGAAAATACAAATCTTGGCTGAGAATTGCTACTTGCGGGGAATATCAAACAGATAGAATTTATATCGAGATTATTAGGTTTTGAGGTGCATAAAATTTGAAATAGGTAGCGAATGTTTACCTTATTATTTCAATATACCGGGTGAAGCAGGTTGTGAACTACATCAATATTTTTGTGGCGTTTACATGATCAATATATTTTTAAAGTATTTTTATCAGTGCATAAAAGAAAGTCGAACTTCGTCGTTTCACTGAATTATGGATAAAGCATGTTTAGCAATTGTATTAGCATTTGCAGTCGAAAAAAAGACAAAGAAAAGACGTATGTGGATATAAGATTGGTTAACAAAGAGACAAAGCTACAGTCATGTGAATCTTATAGACGAAATTAAAATTAAATACGCAATATATCATAAATATTTTAGAATGTCCGAAAACTTATTTAACCAATTACTGGAAATGGTTGAACCGTCTATTAAAAACAAGACACCGTAACGAGACAATTAATTTCTGCGCATGAAAGACTAGCAGTAACCCTGAGATATTTAGCAACCGAAAGAAGTTATCAGGATTTAAAAGAATTAATTTTTTCTTACATCCTCAATCGTGGCGTCACTCTTAATATCTTTAAATATTTTTACTAATTTTTACAGTGCGCTTTTTTTATTTTCATATACGAAGGATCACTACTATTCCACAACTCCGGTAAACATTCCACCTGCTCTATAAATCTTTTTAAAATATCGTTGCTAACGTCTTTGCTATTGGTAGCTGAAACACTTTCGCTGTCCACTTCATTGTCTAATTCTATTTCTGCTTTTGCACTGCTAAACACCCAAATTAATATTCTGTGTATTTTCACTTTTCAAGGCGTAATGGCTGAATACTGAAAGATTGAAATATATTTTAGTTTAGTTCTTCAATATTACTGACAGTATCCTCGGTATTGATAGAATTTTTGGTCATTCTTCAATACAAGGCGTCAGTACTTCAATGCGTCGTTCACATGGTCAATAATATTGTCAGTATTTCACAGTATTGAAAGTATTATTGATCGTTTAAACGGCGCTGTTTGCGTTCAAGAATATCTATTTAAGCTTTTCGAGAGAACTCCGTCCACTTTTCTTATGAGAACTCTGTTCCCCAGTTTCAAGAATAAGGACCCAGGGTGTTTAAACGCTTTAATATAGAAAGTTGGGGACTAAAATGAAACAATATTGCAAAAATTATTCAAAAACTCGTAGAATTACAACGTGCTGTTCTCGCTATAATTTAACGAATATCTTTTGAGGTGTCACTTTCAGGTTGACTTATTTTCTCGCTTCCTTTCAGTAATACCCTTCTCCATTTTGTTTTATAAAAGGATCGCTTTTGAGTCATTAGTAATGTTGGCCGACACTACGAGCTATGAATAATGATTTTTGTAATTTGTTGGTTAAATCTTTGGGAAATAGCTTGAATAAGGATAAATTGTATTTATTTAAATTTTGTAGTGAAACGCTTTAAGTTGCTAGAAAACATTATTCTGCATAGAAATGGCAGAGACAACAATGAGACGAGCAACTAAATGTAAATAAATTATCCAAGAGAGAGATAGCTGCTGGGCCTTCCTTGTATGTCTTCAAGGAAGGTAAACGCAGATGGCGCGTGAGTCGACTTTATCGTTTGCCCGCCAAATTCAAATTATATAGTTGTGCTATTTTTGCCCTTAATGTTAGGTACTTGTTTTTGTTTCCTATTAATATAAAATATTGGGGTTTAGTTCAATAATTACACACACCTAATTAAAAATGTCATTTATTTGGTTTTTATAAAGATTTTTCTTACAGATAACCATGTCAATATTACCTTAAATTATCTGTTGAAAAGCACAAATTTAATATATACACTGTGATCACTAATAAAAGTCAATATTCAAAGTCCAATTAAAGGGAAAAAACCACGAAACACACAATAAATCACAGAAAATGTAAAAAACTGTCCAAACAAATCGGCCATTGAAAAATATCAAACACAAATATCGAATAACATTTCGGCGTGACTGCCTGCGGCAACGTTGTCAAGTTAAAAATTTTCGATTCATGGTATATTTTCTTTCTCTTAATTAAATGTGAGCCAAAAAGGACATTAAAGTTTACATGCAGAAATTGTAAACAACTTGGCAACCAGGGCAAAGCGATGATTGCTCCATCTACGATAGCCTGCCATGATGAAAGACAAAGACATATTTATTGGAACTTGCGTTAAACCAGAAAGAGATAAATACAATGGATAAATTATTAGGACCAGTTACTCGTCTCATTGTTGTCTCTGATCAAAGTCGGTCTATATAAGGGGCCATATTGCTTTGACGTGTTATGACGTATCATCTCCCATTTTTCGGCCATGTTGTTCAGTGCCGGAGATATACAGTTTATTGTATTAGTAGAACAACCGTTTACACAACAGTTTTTAATTGTTATTAAGTTGTAAATTCCTTTACTTTAAATAAAAACATTTGTAATTACATCTTTCAACAAATATCACTTCCAAAACAATGCAAAATGAAATGCGCAAATTCTAGACGCCACTGGATTGATCTTCAGCTTTGATTTTTACCCAGTCTTGCCAACTTTTCTCCGAGAAGTGCCCTTTCTTGCGTCCCCGACCTCGAACCGCCTAAAAGTTGAGGATATGTCGAAACCTTATAAATATAAACTAACCTTGGTCTCTGATAAGGATAAAAAGTTTTATTTGAGCCACACAATTTTAAATCTAAACTAGTATAACAAGATATCATCAAAGCAAAACATCGATCTCGCCTTTAACCAGTCTTTTTAACGGAAGTGTATATTAATTCCTGTTTTATAAGAAATAATAACAAATTGATGGAATATCACATTTTAAAATATGATGTTTACTCGACAAATCGCTCAAAATGATTTATTATTAGCCTAGTTTACACCGGGAGAACCAAATTTTTAGTTCGAGGTCTAAATGACGTCACGCGTACTTTATTCACGGTGTAAACACTTGAGTATTAAAATTTGCTACTCCAATTCAGTCCTTCTCAAATGGGGGTGACCAAATATGATTTTCCTTGGTGTAAACACGTCGGACTTTTTTAGTGGACCAAAATGACAGCCTTGATCTTTGACAGTGCGCATTTCGATGAAAAACACGTTGAATTTCGGTCTTAACCTAATAATTTTGTTGTTTGTTTATTTTTTGAAAATTTTGTTGATATTTAACCAAAACTGTTTGCGTATTCTTTTTCACTTGGAATTTAAAAGCGATACAGTTTTAAAAGATAAAAAACGAGTTTAGGTTCTGGTCATATGCTCAGCTGTCATTTTGGTACTAGGATTAAACGTGAATTAAATTGATCCATAAACTAAGTTGGTGTAAACACTAGTGAACTAACAAAAATAAGTCCTAGGTTTGGTCCACGGATCTAATTGGTCCTCGCGGTGTAAACTAGGCTATTGATGCAGTAAAGATTAGAGTTAGCAGATGGTTGCAATATAGCTTGTTCGTATCTCTAACATATGAGAAAGACTATTTATCGAGATTCTTATTATTTGTAAAAAAATGTTTTTTTTTGTAGCTTATAACTTTATGCAATAATTAATTTTTTATAAAAGGTATTTTATGTTTGTTCCAACCCCTACAATTCTAGAGGAAAATGTAATAGGAACTATACCAAAACATTTTAACTAACTAGAACTAATCTGAATTAGCCATAACTTTCTTTTAATGCTAGATGGCTCTTTACCTACATTGAAATTCTTTTGTCCTAATTTTTGAGTTTTGATGGCTATTTTATTTTTTTGCAAGTTTTTTAAAAGACCAATTTAAGGCCTTTAAACATAGTGCTCTTTTCTTAATTGAAAATTCTGTTAAAAATAATAATACAATTAAGATAAAAATGCAAGTTCAACATAAAAAAGTTATTATTTTTTATTCTCCAATCTTTGATCTATCTTTTTAATGGTTAGATTTATTTAAAAAGTATGGATTTTTTTTGTAAAGCATTAAATTTGCTACAAAAACTTTTTAATAGTTTTGCTGCATGATTAACATCCATCCAAAGCCTTTGACCTGGTCTGGCATACCGCACTTCTTAATAAACTTCCCTCCTATGGTCTTTCAACTAAACTCTGTACTTGGCTCTCTAGTTTTCTATCTGATCGTCGTATATCAGTTATTGTGGACGGCCATTCTTCAGGCTTTCACCAAGTAAATGCTGGAGTCCCTCAGGGCTCAGTTCTGGCACCAACATTGTTTCTTCTTCACATCAACGACCTTCTCTCGTCCACAACTAATTCCATTCCTAGTTTCGCCGATGATAGTACCCTTCTCTCCAGTTTTTAGGTTCCCAAACCCATCACTAAACCTGACTTGGAAAACAAACACAGAGCGATGCAGATATCTCTTTCGCAGGATCTTAATTTAATATTGGATTGGGGCGCCAAAAATCTCGTTCATTTTAATGCATCCAAAACACAATCATGTTCCTTGTCGCGAAAAGAGTCATCAAATACTTATTCTCTACTTATGAGCGGCCAAGTTTTACAGGGCAAAGATACCTTCAATCTTGTGGGCGTCACATTTGAAAGTAACCTTAACTGGCATAAACACATTGTATCTATAGCCACGGCAGCCTCAAAAAGCTTGGATTTCTCTTTCGAGCCAAAAAGTATTTCTTCCCTTCTAATTTATACACTTTATGTGACCCAAATCCGACCATCCTTGGAATATTGTCTTCATATCTGGGGCATGGCGTCCCCCACAACCCTGAGCATTCTTGATTCTATTCAAAGAAGAGCTATTCGTCTCATTAATGATCCTTCACTTACAGAAAGGCTTCCCTCTCTTGCCCATCGTCGAGCTGTGGGGGATTTATCGCTTTTTATAGGTACTTTCATGGCTTCTGCTCTGAAGAATTGTCCAGTATAGTTCCCCCACTTACGGTTCCCAACAGAGAAACTCGTGGTTCCGCACGTATGCATCCCTATACGGTCCAACTGGACAGGCCCCGAACTTCTCACTTTGTTCGTTATTTTATCCCTAGAGTTTCTAGATTGTGGAACCTGCTGCCCGCGGAGGTCTTTCCTTCCCCCGAAGTATTTAGGCTTTTAGCCTTTGTGGTTTGTCCAAAGATAAAAAAAAATGGGTAGATATACATTTTTTTTGTATGGGACTAAGAAAATATGCAAAACAGTAATGACGCCGATCTTTTTATTAAAATTAAAAGCTCATCGTTGTTGAGCATGCTCTGGAGCTGTCTAGAAACCAATTTTTAGTGTTAAAAGTCAAAATAAAAAAAGATTTTTTTTACTCACCCTAATAATCACCACCTTAAGTTTTATGGTCGATTTTTTAATTACCATATATCCATAATTAAATTACCCTATAAAAATTCTATCTTTATACTCCAGATTTTTATTTCCTAAACCTAAAAAAGATATTTGACGCTTAAACAAGACAGCTGTGCAATCTTGCTCGGCCAGAATATACAAGACAAAACATACACGGGGCAACCTAAAGCCCCATTTGTTAGCGGTGCATAGATCACCAGCGAAGCGCGAACTAAGCTATTAGTTAACCTGTGAGGCGCAAACCTTTGCAACCAGACTCCTGGCTGGACCGCTATATTTAAACCGAAACTAACCCCGGATTCCTTTTATTTGCACCGTTCCGTAACTCCTGTATTTTCGGCGGAAGTAATCTCGCCCTTAGAATTAATATATATGTGCTAGATGAACTTTCATGAAAAGAGCGGAATTTTGTAATATACGTCTGTAAAGTTGGTTAAAAAAAAATTAAAAGGTTTTTGTCAATCTGTTTATCTGGAAATTAGTTTATCTATCGTTCTAGCTCAAAGTAATTAAATTTAAAAAAAAAAACATTTTTTCCAATACGATGCTTACTTTTTTAAAGTAAACTTTCATTTAAAAGCACTAAAAAAATGTTTTTCTTTAAGAATTCTTATTTCAACACTATTTTCTATCAACACACCACAGTATTTCCACGGATTAATAGACCGAAAATTTAAATATGCAAGAAAATCTGTTTATGGCAAGCTGCTTTTTGCTTTTTTAGTGCTCCAAAAACTACAATAATGTGAAAATGGACCAAGACCTTTTTAAATTAATTAAACGTTATTTTCTTTGGTATTATATTTTTTTAACATGTTTTACACCCTTTTCACGTAATTTACCTAGTTTTAATAATCGATATACAGGGTGTTTTCTAATTGAATGTCAATATATTGAAGCAGGTGACTTTTGGGTTTATTTTAAGAAGAAAATTTCATATGAAGGTATGTCCTAAACGTCTTAACTTTTGAAACACAGGGTGTTAAAATTTTCAAAAACCCAAAAATTTCGAAAACACCTATTTTAGTAAAAACTGGTATACTGGATATAAACATTATTTAAATAAGTATTTATTATTTTTGTTACATAATTGCTAATTAAAAATTATAAAACCTAATTTTTAAAAGAAAAAGATCCCGCAATGCTTCTTTTATGGTCTAAAAATATGCAGTTAAGTGAACTTTTTTTTCTCTTAAACTAAACAAGATACGGAAAAAAATTGAGAGACATTAAAGCAGTATTTTTATTTGCTTAATCTAAAGAAAGCACAAAAATTTTACGCACATTTACACAGTCAGTGGCGTACCGCTTTTTTTGTTGGAAATATTTATTTAGTTGCCTCTCGAGACGCCACTGGACTTATTAAATGTAATTAAGTTAGTGATAAATTACCCCCTTAATATCATTAATAATATTACCAAATTAAAATTGGTAAAGAATTGTTAGGATATTTAAAAAAATATTATGGAAATTTTAACACTCTATCTCAAAAGTCAAGACGTTTAGGACATACCTTAATGTGAAGTTTTCTTTTAAAATAAACCCAAAAATCACCTCCTTTAATATTGATATTCAAATAGAAAACACCCTGTATACAGTGTGCGTTTTTACTTACAATGGCTATATTTTCTAGGTAGTAGTTATTTAAAAATAACGTCCGTGGTGGCACTACCGCGTTGTCTAAAAGGTGCTGTGAAATGCAACTGCATGTTTCAGTGCTTGGATAACGTTGACGGAACACGACAATATTGGGTTAAACATCCAGTAACCCGGCACTCACAGTACAGGGTGTCCAGTTTTCGTGTGTTTTCATATACCAGCTCCCTTACTATAAAAGATAGAAAGATGGGGTTTGCGGCTTACTGTCCTATTTTTTATGAAACTTACATTGCCGCAAACGAAATTTTCATAGCCCCCTTTGTTTCTGACATACAGGGCGATTTTGAAAATTTGTCATTTTTGACGGTCCCCTGTATCTCGATTATTTGGTAACTTTTCAATAAAGTGAAAATGGATTGTTATAGAGTTTTTTACGTAGAATTCATTGGCGTAGGTAGTTTTTTTCTAAAAAGTTTTGTTTTTGAGTTACGACCCAAACTTATGTTTTTTTTAAATGGGACACCCTATATATTATTTTTTTATCTTTTTCGCTCTTTTACACGCTTTTCAAAAATATATAATAGTCCATATTTATTTTTTTAAAAAAGGAAAATTTTTACATTTTTGTAAAATTTATCATTTTTCGTATAGAAGGCTATGCCCGCAAATCAAAACAAAATTAACAACATCATTTTTATTATAACAACTCTATATTAATACATAATAACTAAGCAACATTAAAAAGAAAATAACATATTAATTTATTTTTATTTAGTTTAATTACAAAAATTGCTCGAATTGGGCTCCGTTGTGTTCCAAACATTTTTGACATACTTTTTCAATTTTCGCAATCCATTTAATAAAGTAATAGGCCTACCCTGCAAAAGCCTAAACGCTTGATGTGTAGCTTCTCGAAGTTGATCAATATTGTGGTATTGCCTCATATATATTTGATTTTCATATATCCCCATAAAAAAATCCAAAACAGAAAGATCTGGGGATCTTAGGGGCCACCTGACTGGTCCATTCGGTACCAATCCATTTATCTGGAAATGTTGTGTCTAAATATTCTCTCACTATTTGAGCATTGTGACTTGGAGCGCCATCTTGCTGGTAATAAATATTATTTAGATCGGCCAAGGAACATCCTCTAATATTTCCATTAGTGTATCTTGCATTATTTCTAGATGTCTATTTCCGGTTAGCGTTCCTTCATAGATAAAATACTTAATTTTAGGACCAAAAAATAAAGCATGACACGCTAAATCCAAAGCCGAGTCTTGACGTTCTTTCGAGAAATGTTACATATTGGTTCGTTTGGGACCAGTACCTTGAATTGTTTCGGTTTAGAATACCAGAACTAGTAAAATAAGCCTCGTCTGACCACACCACCTTTCTTTCAAAATTTGCATTTTCCTGCAACATTTGTAGGTACCAATTGCAAAAACTACCTCTACGTTCTGCATCACCGGGATGCAAATGCTGGACAAGATGGTATTTGTATGGTCTAAACTTATGTTTCTTTAGTACTAACTGAGTTTTTGATTTTTTTAACCCCAACTTCGTCATATATTTTTCTGCATGATATGGATGGTTGTACCGCGACAGAAGCCAAAACATTTATTTCATTTTCTTCCCCTGTTTTCCTTGTTGTAAAAATTAGGCCTGGGTTTTTAAAAGATCCCGTGTTCAATGAGATTGGCTTTGATATTATGAAATATTCTTTTATCGGGTTGATGTCTTTCTGGATACCTACGAAATAATTAGATATGTAACAACAAGCTAGATAGATAGATAATGATTAAGATTTTTATATTTGTTATGAATATTAATGTTACATATCAATTTTTTTGTTAATGCTGAATATTACCAATGTCAAAATCTATTCAAATCATCCGATATGCTCACATTATAATAAAAACATCCTATAATATATCATTGTTGAGAAGGCTACTTCTTAACCTATAGGCATATAATATACTGTTAAACCTTACCGATTAAAATAAAGCTCCGAGGCTGCGTTGGCGTCTTCATTAGCTTGGATAAAACAAACATACATATCGTGTTTTTCATAATTCTCATATCTATTATTTTCTGCCATGTTAAACAATTTTCACAAAAGTAATAAAGTAAACTTCCACATAACAAAAATCCAAATCAAACAAATAACAGTACTATTTGACAACAATAACAATCCATAATGGCGCATTTACAGAATTTTGTTTTTGTCATGGCTATCCGTGATTGACCATCGGAAAATGATAAATTTTACAAAAATGTTAAAATTTTCCATTTCAAAAAAAAATAAATATGGACTATTATATATTTTTTGAAAAGCCTGTAAAAGGGGGAATAAGATAAAAAATAATATATAGGGTGTCCCATTTACAAAAACATAAGTTTGGGCCGTAACTCAAAAACAAAAACTTTTTAGAAAAAAACTACCTACGCCACTGAATTCTACGTAAAAACTCTATAACAATCCATTTTTCACTTTATTGAAAAGTTACCCAAATAATCGAGATACAGGGGACCGTCAAAAATGACAAATTTTCAAAATCGCCCTGTATGTCAGAAACAAAGGAGACTATGAAATTTCGTTTGCGGCAATGAAAGTTTCGCAAAAAAATAGGACAGTGGCCGCAAACCCCATCTTTCTATCTTTATAGTAGGGGAGCTGGTATATGAAACACACGAAAACTGGACACCCTGTACACTGGTATTTGGGCATAAGCCTTCGTGAGATGTCATAAAGATAAAAAAATTCTAAATCATGGCAAATATTAAAAATAAAAAAGATACCGTTTCTATAAAACCTGGGAAAATATAAATGAGGTGTTTTTCAGAACACCTTTATTAACTCGTTATGCTGCACCCCCAGTCACTTAAAAATCTTGAATGGCAACACCTCTTATCATCTCTTTTGAAAGTTCTTTCCGTTTTCATAAAAACTGCACTCTTTTTCAAAAAATTATATTTTATTATTTAAAAAGAATACCAAAAATATTCCGTCCCCAAAAAAGTTCTGGTTAGTTTTGGTTACTTCTGTTGCCCAAGTGCCCAACAACCAAGACCAGTTGCTGACAACTTTTTTATCAAAACAATTCAAAAATAGAACTAACCAGAACTTTTTATCAGGGGCGAATCAGTGGTTTTTTTAAATATTTGCCATGGTTTAGAAAATATAGCTATTGTAAATTTTAAAAACGTATGTACTTGGTATAGGGGTTAATGTCAAAGTTTGCCAAATATATTTAAAAAGACAAATATAAAACCAGCTAAATTCTGTGAAAAATAGATGCTAAATTAATATTTTATTTATTTATTGTGAAATTTTAGATATGGATCCTCATTTAATACTAAAAGGTTTTTTTTTACATTTTACTGAATTATTAAATTTAAAGACAGTTTTCCCTTGGTTTTCACATTTTTTTAGTTTTGGAGCCCCCAGGGGCAGTAATATTAACTTTCCGAGGGGGCCATATGATCATTACATTTAGGTGTATTTAAGTAAAAAAAAATTAATCGGTTACAAGGAATGCGGCATGAAAGGGAGGGGGCTTTCATAAGGGGGCCCCATGGCCCCCCTTATGAAAGCCCCTGGGAGTCCCTGTACAAAACAAAACAAATTTCTTAACTTCAATGTTGTTTTTTTTAGAAAGCAAAAGCAGTTGCATACACGATTTTCGTAAACATTTAAATTTGTAAAGTTCATCCGTGGACATCATTACACAATGTTTACTATATAAAAGGTTGTCACGTAATTTACCCGTCTAAATAAAAAATAAATTAAATAACGTGATATGAGTGTAATTTTTTAATTTTTAATATATTTTATCGTTTTTAGTGCATTTTAAAAAAGTTTGTTTTAGAAAAAGTATTTTTACTTTTAATTTATTTGTAAACAATAAAATTACCAGTTACCTTTTTTAACACGCTTTTTAATAACTTGGGTTGTAACTATCTATCTATGTAACGGAATCTTTGAGCCTAATTTTTACCAACTTCCAGCGATTCAATTTCTTTGAAACTTCGCACAAGTATCAAGGACCGATGACAATGCAATAATTTAAAAACAGTATCCCGTTATCCTGATTAGCACCGCCAGGATAAATAATTTTTTTGCGTTTTTAATTGACTATGTGTCTCTTGACAAAATGGCGAAGGAATTTTTTAGTGAATAAACTGGAGTATTTATTTTTAAAAAACTAATTGATATATCGAACTAAAAATGAAAAATAAATAATAGTTTAAAAAAACTAAAAAAACACGCTTTTGAATGCAACCGAACTAAAAATTCGAAAATAATTTTTCATTACAAAGAGTTTGTCACTTCAGAATAAAAGCGTGGGGTGCTTAATATATTAAATGTTATAATTATTCTATTTGCAAATATCTATGAGGGAAAAGTTATGAAAAATAGTAAAATGCACCCCACGCTTTTTACTATGAAATGACAATAATTTTTTAATGAAAAATTATTTTCTAATTTTTAGTTCGGTTGCATATAAAAGCGTGTTTTTTAGTTTTTTAAAACTATTATTTATTTCTTAAAAACATGTAACGTAAGACCCAAACTACTGCATTTTTAACCGTAAAGGCGTTAAATTGAAAAGGGAAGGAGAATAAGCATAAATTATCAAATAGTGAACCATATACGAATAAATTTCGTACTGAAGGCGGAAACAGAAGGGTGTTTACAGACACAGGAAACACTGTCTGTCTCTAGCTTATTTATTATTATTAGTGCACATAGTAAGGGAATCCTCATTGTGTTTTGTGAAATCGGTCTTTTATTACTATTTTATTGCTCTGCGTCCTTCGAATGCTTCTTACTTAATGGATATTTCTGGATATTAGAAGCTATAAGCTCAGTTCGATTACCAATAATTTAGTTAGCTGACCTTCACACAAAGAAAAGTCGACGACAAAAAATCTTATATTTTTCCAAAGAAAATGAAAGATCGGAAACTGCGGAACTATGTACTGATTTAAAAAAATAATAATAATAATAGGTAATATTAAAAAACTTTTAAATTTATTCGAATAAACTATTCAACATATTTTGATCAAGATTTTTGCTTGGAAAATAGTGAAATGCACAATATTTTATCAAAAATACGAGACAGCAAAGAAATGATTGTCCATGAAACTATTTTGCAAGCACAATCATGCAGAAAGCGTTTGGATAGTTTTTTTTTTCAATTTTATAGGTCGAGTGATAAACGGCTAAAATGTTTTCTGAAACACTTAGATTAAAGCCAAAAACACAGAATTTTATTGACAATAAAATTTGACATTTTCTAACAACGTTGACAATACATAAGTATGGGTATTGATATATCCAAAGCTTTTGACCAGGTCTGGCATGCCGCACTTCTTAATAAACTTCCCTCCTATGGTCTTTCAACTAAACTCTGTACTTGGCTCTCTAGTTATCTATCTGATCGTCGTATATCAGTTATTGTGGACGGCCATTCTTCAAGCTTTCACTAAGTAAATGCTGGAATCCCTCAGGGCTCAGTTCTGGCACCAACATTGTTTCTTCTTCACATCAACGACCTTCCCTCGTCCACAACTAATTCCATTCATAGTTTCGCCGACGATAGTACCCTTCACTCCAGTTTTCAGGTTCCTAAACCCATCACTAAACCTGACTTGGAAAACAAACGCAGAGCGATGCAGATATCTCTTTCGCAGAATCTTAATTTAATATTGGATTGGGGCGCTAAAAATCTCGTCCATTTTAATGCATCCAAAACACAATCATGTTCCTTGTCGCGAAAAGAGTCATCAAATACTCATCCTCTACTTATGAGCGGCCAAGTTTTACAGAGCAAAGACACCTTTAATCTTGTGGGCGTCACATTTGAAAGTAACCTTAACTGGCATAATCACATTGTATCTATAGCCAAGGCAGCTTCAAAAAGCTTGGATTTCTCTTTCGAGCCAAAAAGTATTTTTCCCCTTCTAATTTATACACTTTATATGTGTCCCAAATCCGACCTCCCTTAGAATATTGTTCTCATATCTGGGGCATGGCGTCCCCCACAACTCTAAGCATTCTTGATTCTATTCAAAGAAGAGCTATTCGTCTCATTAATGATCCTTCACTTACAGAAAGGCTTCCTCTCTTGCACATCGTCGCACTGTGGGGGATTTATCGCTTTTTTATAGATACTTCCATGGCTTCTGCTCTGAAGAATTGTCCAGTATAGTTCCTCCACTTACGGTTCCCAACAGAGAAACTCGTGGTTCCGCGCGTATGCATCCTTATACGGTCCAACTGGACAGGCCCCGAACTTCCCACTTTTTTCGTTCTTTTATCCCTAGAGTTTCTAGGTTGTGGAACCTGCTGCCCGCGGAGGTCTTTCCTTCCCCCCAAATCTTCAAGTATTTAAGTCCCGTGTCAACAAACTCCCTCCTACCTCGCTTAAGACACCCACGGTGCGTTAGTATTTAGGCTTTTAGCCTTCGTGGTTTGTCCAAGGATAAAAAAAAATGGATAACATAAATATATTTGCGTTAATAGCCCAGTAATAAAATTGACTTCATGATAATAACACTTTTAAAACCTTTTTAGGAGAGGTTGCTCTTCACCAGTCTACCACGAATATTCATCCCGCCAAATATGGGAGCGGCTCTTTATCCCAGCCTGTTAATGTCAAATGTTTCGTGTGTCGGACTGGGTAAATAGTGGGGACAACCGCATCACCTTTTAATACGTTTTTATTAGATTGGGTTGTATGTATGTATGTATGTAACGGAAGCTTTAAGCTTAATTTTCACCAACTTCCAGCGATTCGATTTCTTTGAAACTTTGCACACGTATCAAGGACCCATGACAATACAATAATCTGCAAACAGTATCCCGTTATCCTGATTAGGATCGCCAGGATAAATAAATTCCTTTATAGATTTTCTGTAGGAGAGTAACAGAGAAAGAGCTAGTGCGCGATCTGCGCATGCGTGCAGTTTCGAACGTACTCTCAGCATAAGGCTGACAGAAACTTGTTCGGAGTAGTTGCGTTCTAAAACCCCATGCAACAGTGAAGCTTTAAATGAAATGATTAGATTACGAAATAGTTCGTGAAACATTTCAATGTCACATGTACGCAGAAAACTAATTGATATATCGAACTAAAAAATGAAATGAAAATAAATAATAGTTTAAAAAACACGCTTTTGTATGCAACCGAACTAAAAATTAGAAAATAATTTTTCATTACAAAGAGTTTGTATTACAGTAATAAAAGGTCAAACAATGAATCATAATTATATACCTCAAAATAGAATTATAATAAAATTTAAGATAATAACAGAATAATTCACTTCAGAATAATTAATCATTATTGAACAGTGGATGTTAGCCAAATTTTATTAATATATTAATTATTAATTAAAAACTTATTTTTGGCAAAACAAAATATGTAGAAGATAATAAAATTTTTCGCTTTTTCTCCATTCAGAAGTGTTTCACAAAAAATATTGCAAAGAAAAAAATTCTTTAAAATAATAATCAGTACGTATTGACCTTTTTATATTTTTCTGTGACCGAAAAACGAGAGTTAAATTAGACCAAGCCCCTTTATTAGATTGTGACGTAACACCGTGCAAACATCAGCAGGAAATTTTAATGCCTGAGGCAACTCATGGCGCCCTTCTCCTGGGAAATGACGACAGAAAATTTAAGACAAAATTTGTTATTTCCACTTTTTGCGAAGGTTATGTGTACCGAGTTTATTTGGGAAAATCCAATAACTAAACAAGATTGCCATGGAGCTTGTTTTTCGGGGTGAAAAGTAAGCTAATCTGGTTTTGGGTCAAAGACATCTGTTTCAATCAGAAAAATTTTAAGGTGAATGTGGGGATGTTTGTCTTTGTGAAAAGATAAGCAGAAATGCTTCAAGTTTTAGATTCAAAATTCTCTCTGGTACATTGGTACATATTTACACGTGGAAGCATCTAACTTGGAATAAATTCAATAAATAAAAAACAAGACTCAGGAAAAAGAAGGATGAATGTCTAGTCTTTGCTGAAAATAAGGAAAATAATGCTTTTACAATTATTTTTTTATTGGCTCATTTTTTTCGATTTTTTTTATTAAACAAAAATTTCTAGTGAATGGTTTTTAATAGACAATTAAGTGATCTTTAAACAAAAAATTATCACTGAACCTCTCCTTCCATTTAATAGTAGGAGAGCTAGTGAACCCTTCGAGTAACGTCAGACCTGTAAGGCTGAAAATTTGTATAGTGATGAGTCTTAGCATGCTAAGTACGACAATTATCACCTGGTAAGCATCAGACGTGCACATCATCACCCTGTATATTTTATATAGGTAATGTCGAAGGTCAAAAACGGACTATTAAATTAAATACCGAGTTATACCTTTCTAGTAAGAAGATAGTTATCTACAAGTTCCCTATTTACACTTTTTTCTATTTCAAATATTAACTGAGCTACGGAAGAAAATAAAGTGGACCAAACGGTTTTTGGAAACATCTAGTAAGCCATGATTATTCTTAACGAAATAAAAAGCGATTTAAACTAAGCACTAAAAAATACAGTTCTTTTCCCATTTATCCATCTCTGTAGCGGAAGCGGTTTTCAAGATCACTGTACTAAACATCGAAAATAGTATACCCTGTATAATACATTTTATCAAAGAAGGAAAGTATTTAAAGGCCTCAATAAGAAATATTTTATTCTTAAAAAAAAATCATAAAAAAACAATAAAATAAAACGAAACTATTTACATATATTGTGGCACAGCAATACCGTATTTGTCATTTAACCTAAACATTTATTTAAATTATATAATTTTTAATTATTATATCCTTTACCTGTTAAACTTTATTATTCATTAAAAAGAAATCTGTTTACGGCCGACCGAAGGAAAAAAACTGTGCAGTTAAACCTGATTGCCCCACACACGCTCAGGTCTCAGGTCTACCCGAGTAGTGTTTCGGCCGACCGGAGAAAAAAAACTGTGCAGTTAAAACTCTACAGTTATACCTGATTGCCCCACACACGCTCAGGTCTCAGGTCTACCTGAATAAAAAACTGTACAGGTCTACCGTGGGCAGACCGTGGGTATACCCACGGTAGACCGTGGGTACACCTGCACGTCTGTGGGCTGCGTAAGTTTTTACTTATTTAATTATGGTAGGGGGACCAAGAGGGGATTTCGGGATTTACTACAGCGCGGCAGATTAGTATACCGGAGGATACCTTGTACCCAGTTAAGTATCTTCACCAAATATGAGCCCCGTATACAGTGCCGATTGTAAAACAAAATTATATCCATTAGAAATTTTCGAGCGCAAAAATAATTTAAGGATCGCGAAATATATATAATCCTATACGATCCGAGGAATTTCCACAAGCCGAAATAATAAGAGTATATTTTTGACATATTTAAACGTCTATAGCCGCTTCCCCCACCGATAAAAGGTAAGCATTATATACAAAAATTTCTTCTCAACATCAAAGCTTTGCAACCCGATAGGTCTCTATGACTCTCGAGTAAAATCCCATTTAGCATCGTGGGCTTCCCCACTATTAGATTTGCTTATTTTTACATGTTTTTGTTTTAATTATTATTATTTTTTAACCCAACACAAAAATATTAGAGACATTTTGCACCTCTTAAAATAACAGACGTTTTTGGCCTCCTTATGGTTATCGTTATTAAACATAACGATTACGGCAGCAGTTTAAGACAGAGATTTTGCAGCCTCTTCGAATAAATTTATCTTGCGTCTGCGCTTTCGACACATAACTTATTTTTACCTGTGGTTCACCGATTTTAAAGTTTACGAAAAATCAGTACTTACTTTTATTCTCCATAATTTATATATTGATATTTAAATCTATGCAAATAATTCTCTTGATTTTGTTTTTCAAAGTAGATGTAACAATACAGTATAAGCAAAACACAAAAAGTAAGGTTAGGTTTGGTAGTAGAATAAAAAGCAAGTGTGCCAGATTGTAACATGTAAATAGATTACTGATTTAAAACATCCTTAAAAATGCAAGTCCGTTTTAATTTCTTTACACTATTTTATTTTTCTTACTGATATGGATTTTTCGCTAATTAGAGCCTATGTATCAATGATATTTTAATTAATACCGCATTAAAATGTCAACCTTCTTAAATAATTGATATTAAAAATTCTACAATCCGACAACCACGCAGTTTAACAATAACGATATCGATAACGATAAGCTCTTCGGTATTCATCCGTAATTAAAGGAGTCCGGTATGGTTAAGCGGGCTTTACACCTGAAAGTTATTGATCACAAACTTGTTCAATTACTTTGTCAAATATTTGATAAAGAAATTGAAAATTTGCTTGTTTTTACTCTTTTCAAGTTATTGTCAAATTTATTTTCAATTTCATCAAATGGTTTTCTAGGGTTATGTTAACTATTAACTAATTACTAAAGGCCCCTTAAAAATATTGATGACAAGTTTTAATTTCTTTAAGTACTTGAGCAAGTTACTTGATGATAAGTTGAGAAAATTTTTAACCGCCAAGTCACTTGAACAAGCTCTTGTTCAATTAATTGATCAATTACTTGTCAGGTGTAAAACCCGCTTTAATAACGATAACGGATCATGTTTGCGTTACTGCGCAGACTCAGAATAACGTTAACCACAACGGAATTGCAAAATAATAAGAGGTGCAAAATGTCTCTATAGTCTAAAAATTTATTGTTATAGTTTTCCAACACAAAACTATTTGTCTTTACATCTAGAATTAATGTTTTTCCGAATTAATCTTATATAGATATTCGTCTTTCTTTCCCTTACCTCTTCATATTATTGTAAGTAAGAAAAACATGATTATTTTTTTTACTTTTTTAAACCCATTTTAGCCCTCCTAATGTCGTAATTTTAATATTAATCTAATAACAATCTAACACTAAAATATTCAAAATCTATTTGCATAATATTTATCTTAAATCCCTAGTTTCACCCTTCAAATCCTATTTAGTATTCTACATAAAGCTAGACACCAAGTATCAAAACACCATCCTCGGTCTAAAACCGTAGCCCAGACCGACCGTTCCGCGATAACAAAATAAGACTAACTACCAGTTTCTGCATAAAGATTAGTCGCAAAATCAATTCAATAAATGGACATTGGTAGGTAGCGAGTTCGGTCATAAATCCCCAGATTCCAGTATTGAATTCGGAAATGTTCATTACGTGACCGAATGGGGTAAGGTTTATGCGCCTTGCAAATGCGGAATACAGAATTTACGGTCCGATACGCGGAATTTATAGTGTAAATGTTTTTTTATGACAGAAATAACCTCCATGAAATCTCTTTTACAAATTGCAGATTAATTTTGTTTATTTATTAATTTATATATATATATATATATATATATATATATATATATATATATATAATAAAAGGTAAAGTTCTTTGGGCATATGGCTCATCAATGACTGTAAAAATAAATAAAAAATAACCTATAAGAATTCGGCTACTATGGTTGGTTGTTTAAAAGTTACGAGTCTCAAAGAAAATGGAATACCCCGGGCCCGACCAAGACGGTGACACGTGTTGGTCGGGCCCGGTATTCCATTTTCTTGAGGCTCGTATAACAACCAATGGCCAATTCTATAGGTATTTTTATTTATTTTACAGTCATTGATAGCCATATGCCCAAGCTACCTTTATTAATATATTTATATCAAGGCTCAAGAACCATTCACTTTTATATTATATCGCAGTTTGGGTAAAAAATACTGCTTTCTATATGATTTTTATCATATATATTCAGTCACTGCTGTACGCCACCTACCTGGATTTGGCAAAACTACTCATCCGAATTCTGCAAACCCGCAGACTGATGGGCGGCCAGTTTCCTTATGGTTTGTTGGCATAACAGTATGTTGCATACTTAACTTTTGCCATATACAACTAGATGGCGCACTTTTATTTACCACCTTTAACCTCCCGATGCCATGGCTGGTTGTTTTTAAATTTCTTGGTGAGTTGGCACCGGTTGTCTATAATTGTTAGTTCTGGGATATAGAAAGAATATTTATGGTCAATCGGGGCATCACCAAGGTGTCTACGACCTGAAGCGGCTATGACAAGTCTTAACGAAGACGAAACACATGTCGCCGTCCTGGTCGGACCCGAGGGTATTCTATTTTCTTTTGGAGACTCCGTAATTTTTAAACAACCAACCATGGTAGCCGAATTCTTACAGGTTATTATTTATTTATTTTTTTAGAACTTTACCTTTTATTAATATGTATATATATATATATATATATATATATATATATATATATATATATATATATATATATATATATATATATATATATATATATATTAGAAGAAAAGAGAACAGGTTTGGAAAGGAACCAAGCCCTTTTTTTCTCCACAATTTTTATATTTGATACCAAATTTTTGGCAGTCAGACCCACCCATAAAAAGGTCGTCCGTGAACTGCAGTTTTAGATACAAAAAAATTATCCGCTAGATGGCTACCGCAATGAGCTTACTCCAGATCAAAATCTTTCTACAACTACCGATTTTTACTGTCGATAAAACTTAAATCTATGACTATCGACAGGAGACAAAACACCAATCTATAATCTGGTCACTTTACTATCAGAAAAATACCAGTCAGTAACTACATATGGTACCAAACTTTTTAAATCAATAAAATACATTTTTTCCGCGACGGGAAAAAAATTGAAACTGTATGTAACCAATGTAATACATTTTTTGTTTACTTGTTTTTCTTACTTTAAAGTGCCTAGGATATGGACAGTAGCAAGGGAGAGACAAACCAATTTCGAAGAAGACATAGCTAATTCTTTTGGCAGGAATTATGATTAAAAGAAATAACCTTACATTATAGGTATTACACCAACTCTTCCGCACTAGTTGAACCAAAATATTTACAAAAACTCCCGGTTTAGCAAAAAAAAAATCTGTCCCTCCAGGAGAATTCAGCCTGCCACAAACCCTTAATTGGCAAGGCAAAAATATACTCGAAAACTCCCCTTTTAGTTTGGGTGGAATCTGGGACCTGACTGACCGAGTGTATGCTCATCTAGAAGCACCTATTTTGGAAAAATGGACAAATTAACCAGCGATGACATAAGAGCTCTTGACCACCAATGGAATAAATGTGTAAAACGACACTATGTAGGAAAAAAACTGATATCATACTTAATTGTTTATTTAAACTTATAACTTATAAATAAAGAATTTATCTAATGATGTTTTTCGAAACACCTAGTATTTTTATTTACCAGTCTATAGCACTTCTTATAATGCCAAAAAAATAACCACAAACAAACTTGTAAATGCTAAACATCTCTTAATATGGTATACGGAATCAGCTAAATAATATCGTTTATAGGCAATGTGTGGAAAGGAAACAGTCTAACGAGAATTCCAGCATGTAAACATTTCGGATTGGGTAACTAATAGTGCTTGTTTTGTTTATTATTACATTACGGACCGATATACTTTTACAAATACTATATGATACGATATTAATATCAATGAGATTGTTTTCCACACTAATAACAACCAAAACAAAAAACAAAAATGGAATAACAGAGTTCTCGGTTATAAAATTCCCTTCATTTAAAGTAAAATATTTTTCTAAACCCTCGAAATTTACGCGACCCATTTTTACGTTTTTATTTATTAAGGTTATTAGATTTTATTATTTCCGTTTTTACCCTAGTTTAGCTTTTGTTTCAGTGGGAATTCTTTATGTACACGTAAAACTTGGAAAAAGTACGAAATACTAAAAAAACTTTATTAATATAGGATGTTCTGCTGTAGTATTTAATGTTATAAAATATGTAAACTAAATTATTGTTTATTTATTTATTTATTTATTTATTTTTGTTTCAGCTAATTTTCAAAACATCCAGAACGATATACTGCTCTACATCGGCCTTACTGTGGCGATATTTCTCGTGTGCCTTCTATCCTTCTTTGTCATACGACTTTATAAAAAGAAAGGGCAACATCAGAGCTTGTACAACATGGCTGCTAGTGGTAAGTTTATTTATTTCTTAGTGATTAAACCTATATAATCTTTCCTAAGAATATTTTAATTTGGCTGGGGCACCCAAAAATCTAGTCCAGTTTAACGCCTGACTTACCAATGGAACACTTTTTGCCACCTGCGCGTCAATCACCGGAGTTAAGCAACCTGAGTGCGGCCATAACTTGGATGGGTGACCGTCGACCAGGCACCTGGTGCTCGGGGGTCAGCGGACGGACCAAGCAGCAACCATCCAAGTTATGGAATGAATGGCGGTAAATGAGAAGGAGTAGAGTCAAGGGACAATAAGCCTCTAGAGCTGCAGTGCACCATTTATTTAAACTTTTTTTCTTAAAATCACCTAGAATTCACACCCTTTAGAAATCAGCATCTTCATTGTAAAGCACCCTGTTTGTTTAGACAGCCAATAATCTACATTTTTTGTATATTTAGCAGTAATTTTATTCACTTAAAATTTTGTTCTGATATGTGTAAATATTTTAATACCATGTAAAATATTTATTAAAAAAAACCGGACACATACTATATTAATATTAAATTTTCTTTTATACATTCAAGCTGCTAAACATACATTTTAATCGAACCCACTTTTCAACCCCATTTTTATCCTTAAATACCCAAAATTGTTCGGCCTACCTATTTTCAATTAAGATTCCATTTCGATACGAACGCATATGGCGGAGATATTCGTGTCGAATTTATGTAAAACATGCATAACACCAACGATTAAATCATTTTACCATGGCTTCTTGATTATTTATATGTAGCATATTCGGTCTGGCAGATGTGAAATGCTAATTTTTCTCGTAAACTACTTCATGTTATGAGACATGTTATACTCGTAACTATGGCATTATATACTCACTGACATTTTATTGTCTTTTTAGGTAAATTTTTACATAAATTGGACGCCTTTTAAACAAAACTATGTAAGACCGTTTTAGACCGTTACCAAAAATTTCATCAGAACTTTCATGTTTTATCAAACTTTTGGTAATATTTTTCTACGAATGCTACGACATACCTATGAAAAAACACCCTGGAAAAAACGTTAATTATTGTTTAATAACTAAAATAAGAAAGGAAGAATATTCTCTGTTGATTTTGGTGCCCCAGTACTTAGCATAGTTACAATTAACAAAATATATACACTAGAAATTGATACACTTAAAAACAGACAAAACAACATATTTTCCTCACATTTCCAGACTACCATCCAGAATTTTTTCCTGAACAGGACAAGAAGTCTCTGAGTCTGCAGCCGGACCTAACTCAGACGGTACCCGCCTGCTACGAGTACCCGTACACCACACCGGCCACGTCGGTCACCAGGTCCGTATCGGAGCACCACTATGACGTCCCACATCTAGCCTCTGCGTCAGATATTCAGATGTCTCCAGCAACCAGTTCGACACTAGAGTCATCTAGCGGCAAAAGGAGTCAGATGAGTGGCTGTACGAACAATTGTAAGTTAATTTCATTTATCATTGATGATTTCCCTTCAACCAACACCACCCCACAAACAGATAATGATTTTAATACTTGTTTTTTTCACAGCTGACTCCACATATGATGTAGCAACAGAACAAGTGACATTACCTCTATCAGCACTCCCCACGGCCTATGCAGTAACCCCGACAACTAGTGGAAACTACACTAGCGCGACTGTAACCCACACTGGTGCTTTCCTCAACCTTCCCGAATCCGGGGTCAACCTTTTGGTTCCCGAAAGGGGCAGTATCCAGAAGCAGGAAACAAGAAATTTTTCTTTCAATTCTCAACGAAGATTGTTTTAGGCCTAAGTTAGCCAGAACACTTAACCCAGTTAAGTCCTGTAGTCTCCTGTGGCCCTAATGTATCTCTAAATAAAGCCGTTAGTACTTAAAGTTCCGCACTGTGCGGAACTATCAAGAAACTGGTCTATCTCTATTCTGCAGAGCGACTGCAGTGATTCACAATGGCAGAATGCGGTTACATTAAGTCAAGAAACTATAAACACCAATGTTGTTCTGCCAGTTGGACAATGATTCGGCCTATTTAGTTACTGAATGTCTGTCTAGATTTGTTATGGTGGGTAGATCGGCAAACGGTAGTGCAATTAAAAGACTGAAACTAGCAGTATTTGCTCCCAAGCTCTGTTTCCAAACTACCGTAGACTATTGCGTTAGAGTCTACATACTCGAAGACACTGAAAGTTCCATGGAAACAGTTTTCGGCCAAGAAAAACGTCTTGGTGGATACTTACTGGACGAGCCTCGTTCTATAACTTTCCAAGATGGCGGTAATGCCTTTATGCCTTAACCTAGAGTCAATAAGTGACGGTTGGCAGGCAAAATCTGGATC
The DNA here is from genome assembly GCA_014170235.1 of Listronotus bonariensis. Taxonomy (NCBI): domain Eukaryota; kingdom Metazoa; phylum Arthropoda; class Insecta; order Coleoptera; family Curculionidae; genus Listronotus; species Listronotus bonariensis. Next base: position 85,266 of record JACEGR010001572.1, on the reverse strand, counting down.
AAACTACCAAGAGGTTCCTTTTGCACACGTGTGGCAAGCTAACAGCAATAGTTTGCACTGTAGTTTTACTCTAGAATCCTACGAAGTAAGCAGAAACCTGAATTTCAAGCTTCGCGTGAACCAAAAAGGGTTCGACTACCAACAATTGTTCGATATTACTTGTAGAGACGACAGAAGTGATAGCAAAACAATATCTTCAGCGAAATACAGCAACGAATTAGTGCCAAAAATAACAATTCACAGTGAAACGAGTCGGTCAAATGACTCGAAAAATCTTCAGACTATAAAAGTGCCAAAAACTTACTGTTCGACGACGGTGCGCCAAAAATAGCCAAAAACCTTGTAGTGACTGATCGAGGTGTCAACATGTGACGATTTTACTTTTAGGTTAACTAAACAAATTAGAAAACAATTATGTCATTGCTTAGATCCTCCAACTCAACGTGGTAATGATTGGAGAATGTTAGCTCACGCTTTAAATGTCGATAGATATATAAACTTTTTCGCAACTAAACCATCGCCTACTGGATTGTATATTAGATTTATGGGAAGCTAGAAATAGGAACAGTAATGCCTTAACCGAATTAAAACAAATATTTAGCGATATGGAAAGGTATGATGCTGTAAATATTTTAGAGAATTGTTTGGGACCCAATTGGTTGTAATTTTATTGTTAAATTTTTTCTATTGTAATTATTTTAAAAATAAAATTTAATGGTCAAATTTGAAGTAAAAAGGATATAGTCTTGTATACAAATAAAAGCATTGAAGCAACCAAACCAAGATACACTTAACATGGAAGAATTGCTGACTGTTTAAAACTCTTGAACTATTTTATTATTGCTGAGTATTATTTAAACAAAGAATAAAAATTATTTTTTTAGTGAATCTAGAATTTTACCTAAATTCCAAAAGAGAAAGGTTTTTTTATTATTTTTATTACCTATTCTTGAATATCTTGTGTCAAGTTATAAATTTATACCCCCATTAACATTTTTTTATAAAGAAAATAAACTAAAAGATCGGTTTGTCGGGTTAGTTTTGTAGTTTTTGAATCAGTAATTATATTTTTATTAGCTAAACAAGGTACGATAAAAACTATAATTTTTTTAATGAATTTTTTTATATTACAATAAAAATTTTAAAAAATGTTCCAAAGAGCTCTAAAATACTACATTTGATATGTATATCGTTAATAGTTTTGGCAATATAATGTATCCATACGAATAATGTTTCTTTTTATTATATGTACACTCCTCAAAAGAATTATCGCATATGCTCGATTTCTTCCATAAGCTTCAATACAAAAATGCTTTCATTTAAATGGCCATATCTTTTGTAATTATTAAGTTATCAAGACAATTAAAAACAAAGACAATGTTAAGGAAAGGTGGAGCTATCCCAATTAATAGCACATTATATAGGCCGGTTAAAAATTATTAATATTTTTCAAAAAAATAATATTACCCCGTAGGATGTATTGGTAACAGTAAATAACAACGGTTACGATAAAGTTATTAGCTCGACCTTTCCTTAATATTTTCTTTTTTAATTGTCTTAATAACTTAATAATTAAAGAGATATGGCCATTTAAATGAAAGCATTTTTGTATCGAAGCTTATGGAAGAAATCGAGCGTATGCGGTAATTCTTTAAGGAATGTAGTGTGTAGAGAAGTAAGTTTACAACAACTACAGAGATGTAGCTAGTAAAAATAATAATAATTTTTATACATATGTGTCTGGTCATATTTCCCAAACTATTATACATAGATATATTACAAAAAAATAAGCTATTGGGAAAGTCGGTTTAATGGTAATACATTGCACAGAGTGTTCTAATAAAAATATTTTATACTGAAAATCTGGTAACTGATTTGAATACTACAGAATAAACCCGACAAACTAATATTGCTATTTAAATTATTTTTTCCTATATAAAAAAGTTATGTTGCGTGTAAATTTATAATTTACCGTCTGGTAAATTAAATATTCACCATGCTCTTCAGATTCTTATGATCTATGATTCCTCAAAATTAAAAACTTAATAATCTTCAAAATTGGCCATTTTAAATTAGAAGTTATTTACCTTTTAATGACTTTGTATGTATTGTTCTCTATTTTGTTCAAAAAATAATTTATATAAAAATATTATAGTTACTTGTAATAACAAAGTTGTTAAAATGAAATGTTGATGTCTTTTGACAAAAAAATATTTTTTGTGCAATTATACTACTTAAATTTAATTTAAAAATTATATATTTAAAAAAACTATTTGGAAATATTTTCGCAAAATTTTTACTCATTATTTTATCTTATAAAATCTATTCGCGTACACTTGTTAATAGGCACTAAACTATCTGTGTACTGTCATGACTGAGTCTGAAAAACCAAGAAGTTTTTCACCAAATGTTTTAATTTTATTTAAAAAATAAAAATGTAGCTGAACTATAAGAGAATCTGAAAAAAAACACAATTGTAACAGTAAAAATCACTGATAATAACTTCTACACACAATAGATGGCGCACTTGTACCTACAAAATCAACGCCATCTATCGACTAAAAATTCATTTATCAGCATTTTGTGTTAACATTATTTCTGTAGATAACTGGTCTACTTAATAATAATCAATCTATGATCTATGGCTTTTACGATCAGTTAGTTCTATAACAATGCTTTAAAAATTGACCTAATATTTGGTGAAGAAAAATAAAATGGCCTACCAACATGGCTCTAAAGAACTGCATGAATAAATGTCTAAACATATTTATATAAATACTAGGTAGAGTTTTATACAAACAAATCAAAAGTAGTTTTCTAGATATTTTAGAAATGTTTTGTACAAAGCAAACGTATTCTTAGTAATTAGAGGAGCAGTTCTTATCGTTGATATGTAATAATATTTAAATTTAGATATAAAAAACGATGTAAATAAATGGTCAATATATTATATTTAACATTTTTATAAATTGTTTTATTTTTGTCCTTACAAGCAAATCTACATAATAATTTATCCTATTTCTAAATATGCACAATTAAAAACAAAACAAAAAATCAGCAGCAGCTGCTCCCTTCTTATGCCCGTGCTTCTTCATATGTAAATAAGTAATCCACCACGTTCATACGCAATGTAATACATATCTAAAATTATATATTGCAGAATTATTGGTAAAATAGGTAAAAAAAACTCATTAATTTTAACAAATTAAAAAAAAAACTGTGAAAATGGTTTTATTATCTACCAAAGAAATGTTTTAAAGTTCAATACGGTCCTGTACAGTAAGCCATCTTTCGGTGATGTTCGCAACTACGGATTTAAATTTACAGAAATCTATAAATTTTAGTAGTTGTTTTGTTCGTGGTAATCGGTATAGGCAATTATCACAAATGTACTAATGTACAACCCTGATAAACCAAGGACTTAAATGTCACAACAATCCTTTTAACCTCACTTTTGACACGTGAAATCATAAAATTTTGTTTGTCCCTCAAAATTTCGCTTTTGCTAAGAGTTTCTGGAAAAAATGCCCAAAGTAAAGGCTGAAAAGAAAAGCAGGATACATAATGAAGTCGCTAAACAAGGTAAAAAATAAACCTCCTTTTAATAGCAGAGAAAACTAATCCCAATTTATTTTTAGGAATTATGTTTAATAAGGACTTCGGTCAGCATATTCTTAAGAACCCCATGGTTATTACCTCGATGATAGAAAAGTCCGCCTTAAGACCAACAGATACAGTACTGGAAATTGGTCCTGGTACTGGTAACATGACAGTACGACTTCTAGAACAAACCAAAAAAGTAATAGCCTGTGAAATTGATACCAGGCTAGTAGCCGAGTTACAGAAAAGAGTACAAGGTACACATTTGCAATCAAAACTGCAAATAGTTGTTGGAGATGTGCTCAAAACAGAACTACCATTTTTCAATGTTTGTGTTGCAAACATACCTTATCAAATATCGTCCCCATTGGTTTTTAAACTTCTTTTACATAGGCCTTTCTTTCGATGTGCAGTGCTTATGTTTCAAAGAGAATTTGCACAAAGATTAGTAGCTAAGCCTGGTGACAAGTTATACTGTAGGTTGTCTGTAAACACACAACTTTTGGCCAGAGTTGATATGTTAATGAAGGTAGGTGTATTGGTATACTTAAATTTTTTGAAATCTTTTTTCTACAATTTTTGGTAATAGTTCGATATAGCTGTTTTCGCTATTATAAGAGATTTTTGAAAAATTCTTTTTCAGGGCGTTTCTATAGGTCGATTATGACACAAATCTGTGTGCGCGTTTTCCAAAATCCATTTCTATAATTTATTATTAATAAAAACATATTTACGGGACGGTGGAGTGAACAGGGGTGCTGGGTGGGGACAAAACAGTATAAATCCAACGTCAAACACAAGAAAACATTAATACACTGCACTCGGGGCACATGAAAAATGTAAATTTATTTTGGAAAGTATTAAATTTTTCGAAAAACTATCCCACACATATGAGATATCTTGTCCGCCATTAATTAAAGAAGGAAAATAGGCGCATTTATTTTGGTCAGCTGATAACATGAAGTTCGTCATTATGAAAATGACAGTCTTGATAGAAGCAGTGTTGCCAAACTTCTTATGAAGAATTAACACCAAGCCTATTTCGGGGATTATCCACCATTTCCATGAGAAACAATGGTATTTTTTGTAGAAATGCCTCCTTCTTTATGTTTAGGTATTTTCCTTTTTCTCTACAAATTATAATAGGAAGAAGGAATAACTTAATTTTTCATATGAATTTTGTCCTGTATCTTCCTTTTTTTTAAGCTATTGACACTTTCTCACTTTATTTGGCAACATCGCAAGACATTTACAGTTCTATTGCAAACTCTTCTTTTTTATGCAGTGACAGCCATGGCGGGATTATTGTACTATTATTTATTTGTAATTTTTTTAAACAATTTTTTGGACATTTTTGTAAACAGAAAGTGCGGTGTGACTGTGAAATACTGTTTTTGGGCGTTTAATGTAGGATTTCTACTGTTTCGTCCCCACCCATCACCCCTATTCACTCCACCGTCCCGTAACTATGTTTTTATTAATAATAAATTATAGAAATGGATTTTGGAAAACGCGCACACAGATTTGTGTCATAATCGACCTATAGAAACGCCCTGAAAAAGAATTTTTCAAAAATCTCTTATAATAGCAAAAACCGCTATATCGAACTATTACCACAATTTTTCTGGAGATACTAGCCCTTATACTTGGTTTTTATCTTAAAGTTTATTTTAGGTAGGAAAAAATAATTTTAGACCTCCTCCCAAAGTGGAATCGTCTGTAGTGAGAATAGAACCTCGAAATCCTCCACCACCTATACCGTACGCAGAATGGGATGGTCTTACTAGAATAGCCTTTAATAGAAAAAATAAAACATTAGGGAGTGCATTTAAGCAAACGTCAGTATTAGCAGCTCTGGAAAAGAATTACAAGCTACATTGTAGCTTACATAATAAAGTAAGTGTTAAAGTAGAAAAAGAAATATGTTTAATATTTAAAAATATGGAAGAAGTTTTTAAATTTGAAAATGCCTTGTGCAATTTTAAATGATTTAAAATATGGTAATAGTTCGATATAGCGGTTTTTGCTATTATAAGAGATTTTTGAAAAATTCTTTTTCAGGGCGTTTCTATAGGTCGATTATGACACAAATCTGTGTGCGCGTTTTCCAAAATCCATTTCTATAATTTATTATTAATAAAAACATATTACGGGACGGTGGAGTGAACAGGGGTGCTGGGTGGGGACAAAACAGTATAAATCCTACATTAAACGCCCAAAAACAGTATTTCACAGTACACACCGCACTTTCTGTTTACAAAAATGTCCAAAAAATTGTTAAAAAAAATAAAAAAAATAATAGTACAACAATCCCGCCATGGCTGTCACTGCATAAAAATAAGAACTGTAAATGTCTTGCGACGTTGCCAAATAAAGTGAGAAAGTGTCAATAGCTTAAAAAAAAGGCATATACAGGACAAAATTCATATGAAAAATTAAGTTATTCCTTCTTCCTATTATAATTTGTAGAGAAAAAAGGAAAATACCTAAACATAAAGAAAGAGGCATTTCTACAAAAAATACCATTGTTTCTCATGGAAATGGTGGATAATCCCCGAAATAGGCTTGCTGTTAATTCTTCATAAGAAGTTTGACAACGCTGCTTCTATCAAGACAGTCATTTTCATAATGACGAACTTCATGTTATCAGCTTACCAAAATAAATTTTCCTTCTTTAATTAATGGCGGACGAGATATCTCATATGTGTGGGATAGTTTTTCGAAAAATTTAATACTTTTCAAAATTAATTTACATTTTTCATGTGCCCCGAGTGCAGTGTATTAATGTTTTCTGTGTTTGACGTTGGATTTCTACTGTGTTGTCCCCACCCAGCACGTAAATATGTTTTTATTAATAATAAATTATAGAAATGAATTTTGGAAAACGCGCACATAGATTTGTGTCATAATCAACCTATAGAAACGCCCTGAAAAAGAATTTTTCGAAAATCTCTTATAATAGCGAAAACCGCTATATCGAACTATTACCTAAAATATTAACTTTTTTTATTTATGGGGTACAGCGTGAGTTTTGGTAATTTTCAGGAAGTGCCCACAAACTTTAGTATTAAGGACAAAATAGCAGAGATTTTAACTGCAGCAGAAGCTTCAGAAAAAGAGCTAGAACAATGGACTTGGATGACTTTATGGGGTAAGTTTTTAGTATGTTACAAATGTAATAAAACAAAGTTAAATTAAATGTTGTATAGAATTTAAGAGAAAGTAGAATAGAAATAGAGCACTAAATTAAAAAAAAACTTTGTGGGAATCAATTAGACCTCTATAAAGTTATATCCCATTTTATATTTTCAATTTTGATTTCAGGAAACATACATCTTTATTTTTATATATTTTGCGAATTTTTCTTGATGCTTTTTTGCATTACTTACTTACACTTTCTTCTTTATTTACACTTACTAACTCTCAATTTGAATAAAATCCATAGTTTTCTGAATTTTCAAATTTAATACAAAATACAAAATAGCATCCTTTTTTATGTATTTTGGTATTTAAAACATTTTTTTCTTTTTCAGATTATTACATGCATTCAACAGTGAGGGAATACACTTTTCATAGTATAAGTTGCAAATTGTTAATATTAAGTTTGAAGTGTTTTTGTATAAATAATAATATATTGTTATTTTATTAAGTATAGTATCATTGTTTTTAGCTTTTATGAGGGATATTTTCTTTGTTAGGTGTTTACAGCAGCTGTAAGCACTTTCATTTTTTTGATAAATCAATGACGTCAGTCTTACAGCAGCTCACAGCAGTTGTTAGCGGCTTCAGGAGATTTCTAACCACTGTCTAACAGGATGAAAAAACAAGGAGGGGGAAATATAGCCGAATTTGAGGTTAAAAGTCGAAACAAAATTGACTAAATGTATACTAATAACAATAAAAATAGTATGTGTGGGAAACCATGTGAAGGATTAATTTACCTGCATGATATTGCGCATTTTTGTTTTAAAACTGGAGTTGCCATTTTTTAGGTTATATTATTATTATTTTTTTATGTCATTTGTCATTGGCGGTAAGCGCTTTTATTTTTTCGATTCACATTATAATGACGTCAGTTGTTAGACAAGCTTGTTAGCAGCTGTAAGGCAGAAGAATTAGAAAAATATCCCTATGGCTAAGAGGTTTATTTAAATTATTACTTGGCCTTTAGGAAAGAGAGGGTAAAAGACTTGAGAAAACAAGTCCTTGCATCCTTTAAAACAGCAATAAACCATCTTCTATCAATTATCATGTTATAATCATGTGACCATGCAGAGAACTGCAACTTATTTTTTAATGTGAAAACCAAGTGTCCCAGACTAAAGACAATATTCAAATTTTAAAATCAGATATTAATTAATCTTTCCGGCAAGGGTGTGACTCAACCTTAAGTTTTAGGGGTAAGTCACACCCTTGAAACATAACCCAAACAGCTAATTAAAAAAAAAAATCAAAATTTTGACAAGCTGTCATATCAACGGAAATAACAGCAGAGACTTCAAACTTTGCAGTATGGATTGTGAAGGGGAGGATAACCATCTTTTATGGCCGACAAGTTGAAAAAGTGGCAATCGGAATGTACCAAATTGGGATGGCGCCACAGTAGCCAGTGGAGAAATTTTGGTATTTCTTTCCTTTTTTATTTTGTATCTATCGTCCTTTTTTATTTTGTATCTCACTCTAATAATTCATGCTCATTGGTTAAAAAATCTCCTCTTGCTACTGTGGCGCCACCTTAAGTTGCACCTTTGGACGGACACTTTTTAAAACATTCAGATAGTTATCCTCCCCTCCACCATCCATACTTTGCAGTTGTAATCAGGGTCAAAAGACCTTCAAATTAAAGCTTCACTTGATCCCCCTTTCCATTTAAAATTTTGAGATGCGTCTCACCCCTGCGAGACAGTTACAGTTCAGGCGGTGAAAGTGACAAAAAATGTTTTCCCCTAAAATTAAACATTGACGGGTCCGAACATTTTTCCTTAAATGACCTGGTGTTCTGTTTCATTTTCAAGTGGCCACCCTGTATACACTACTAACGTTACACAATAGGGCAATAAGATTAGATGTTATTTTTTGGGTACAGGCCAAGTTATATTAAAAAACCAAAAATTCTTTAGATAGAAGATAAAATTAAATTAAAATAAAAAATTTAAAAATTAATTAATTAATTTTCTTTTGCTTTTGTTAAGGAAATTCTGAAAACCTTTGACATTAAATGTCAAATATGTTTGTTTGGTTATAGCGTCGATGGGAGGTTGGGACGTACATAACTGGTTGCTGGTGTATTAATCTAATCTAATCTAATATCTAATATATTATATAAAATGCTAATGTACGTTCGTGTGTCCACGATTTTCGCTATCATCCGCAACTCCGATCGACTTCCCGTCGGGGTTACAAATACCCCTTGGTCTCCCATTGTGAGTAAGGGAGTTTGGTCGGGGTGGGTGGAAGTAGGTGGTTGTGGGTGGCAAAAATGTAAAATATGTGTAGTGGCGCCATCTGTTGTCGAGTAGTTGAACTTCATTCAGAACAACGGTTATTTGGGTCTCATATAAACTCCCGAGCAAAGCCGGGAATCATAGCTAGTTATTTATAATACAAAAAAGTTAGAAGTTAGTTGATTTTGAGTTTTCCTGACGAGACTTCAGCATCAAGCAAAGTTAACCATGTGTTATTTAAATAACAGATATTGATGCTACACATTTATCTTTATTAAATAATATGTCTGCACTTTCTTTAATTTTGCGTTTTTTAGAACAACTTTCCTTTGCTAGAATACTTGAAGCATTTCAGTTTATTCTGTGATTATTTTCAAATGCGTGTTGACAAATTTTAGATTTGTGAAATTCTGTGTTTCTTTATGTATGCTTTGTGTTCTTTTATGCGTTTAGCTAATGGCCTACAAGTTTTACCTATATAAAATTTATCACATTCACAAGGTATTTTATAGATAACATTTTTTGTAATTTTGTGGTTTTGTTTTTGTTAATTGAAATCTTATAGTGTTTTGTGTTTTAAAGATTGTGCGAATAATAAATTTATTTCCTATTCGGTAAATTTTATTTGACAGGCCAGGAATGTATGGTAAAAATAAATTTGTAATAGGTCCATTTTGATTTTGTCTTTGATTTTGATTATCAAATTCAAGAAAACATGTTTACATTTTCATTAGAACAAATTATTTTAATTCTTTCAAATAGACTTTTTACAATTCCCTTTTTAACCATTACTGGGTGATTTGAGTTAAAATTTAAGGATCAGTTTGTATGTGTAGATTTTCTGTAAATTTTTGTTCCAAAACTGTTTAGGTCTTTTTTATTAGAATGTCAAGAAAAGGTAGTTGTGAGTTGTTTTCTTTTTCTGGAGTAAATTTAATAGTTGGTTCTTCTAATCAATGAATCCGCCAAGCCAATATAGAACATATCTTCAATAGGGCAATAAGCACAAATAAATAGATAACTTCATTGTTTTATTATTCAAATAAAGGCATAAAAATTCATAGGTGGTATTTTAAAAATAATTAATTGGTCAATCAACTGGCAAACTAGTTCGACTAGAAACCATAACAGATGAGGCACACAATACCTAAAAATATAACTTAACAATATCTCAATTTATTTATCTATAAATCAGGTAGCTTGACTGCAGTTTTTAGTCAAAAATAATACAAAATATCGGGTACAAATTCCAAATTTAGTTTTATTGTGTCATTTTTAGACAGACTAAGGCTGAAAACAGAAGGATCGGCTTTCGCGAAGAGTCGTGATTTTCATACCATACCATAAAGGAGTCTCCGCATTCGACAGCACGTAGGCATATTTGCGTGTCCGATCTCAGCAATCCGCGTCATTTTTTGTCTGTAAAATAATGTTCGGTAAGATTCAAGCTTTTGGGAACTTGTCTTCGAGAGCTCTATTATGGCACTCTTTGACCGGGTAGAATACTGCAAAGTTTTAGCCCTGTCGCGGTCGGGTTCGGGGAACATCGGCGCTCTCCGATCGACATATGATTTGATTGGCTGAGAATATAGTAAAAATTGACCATTAAACGTACCTTTGCTCCTCTCTGTACGGTTCAAACATGAATACCGGGTGTTGCTCCGTCGAGCGAATCCCATATAAATTTTGAAGTGATCCAATATTGACTCCCCTAATTATTTTAGAAGAAAATATAATTAGGATTTTTTAAAGGGCACGAAAAGTTGTACCCAGTGTACAAATTTCAGCTCTTCTCGGTCCGCCAGCTAAGAGATAAATGCTAAAATAAGTTACGAATCTCCTATCTTCTTACCCGCCTTGTATTATTAGAAGTTTATAATAAAATACTAGAAAAATTATTTAACCTTACTCTCAAGTTGTCAGATCAATGTCACATCATTCTTAAATAATGAACTACTTAAATCAAGAAAAAATCACTATTATTAAATGGTTTTACCAGGGAAATAGTTATCGAAGAGTAGCGACATGTTTGCAGCCTATTTTCCCAATAGGCCAATACTAAAGGGGCCCATTCACTAGCGAGCACGGTTGGACAACGAGGTTGGCCTGACGTTGGCGGTTATGGCGACTCACTGGCGATCCACGCTGGCCAACGAAGTTGTGGTTATCTGTCATCGTTCGTATACACAGTGAAATAAAAAGTTTCGTATTATCATCAATTTTTAAATTGAATAAAGTTCTTTTGCGAATTATGCCACTAACAAAAAAGCAATTACTAGCTGTCGTTTCAATTATGGAAAATAATGGTAATACTGTGAAAAAGAAAAAAAAGTTTGGGTGAAAGAATGGTTAAAAAACAGAGACCAATGTTCAGATTTGAATTTATTAAGAGAACTAAGAACATCAAGCCCTGATGACTACCGTAATTTCCTGAGAATGGATGAAAACACTTTCATCAAGTTGCTGGAAATGGTAAGACCATTTATAACAAAGCGAGATACAAAACTTCGTCAGGCTGTATCAGTCGAGGAAAGGTTAATTATATGAATTATTTTAATACAATTGGTATTGTACCTTGGCAAAATAAAATGTTGTAGAAATATAATTAATCAATAGTTGCCTCCGTCAAGTCTGCATCTTCATCGCTTATATCATTCGAAATGTTTTTCCTGGTTTCCTCCTAATCTGCTGTGAAGAGAAGTAAGTTGTAATACCATAAAGTTGGTTCATTTTGTTCAGCTTCATCACCGCCCATTCCGGATTTAACATGTTTTATTTTTTTCAACTCTCTTCGGAAGGAAGAACGTAGGGATGATATTTTTTCTTTACAACGTCCTTAGTCGCATTTTCGATACCAAATCGTTGGTACACTTCAATTAATGCGGAATAACCCTTTTCTTTTAGAAATCGATTGGAATACTCAGGAGACTTTATTTTCCACAATGCATTATGTTCTTTATAAATATTAATAAACTCTGTTATAAATTCAACTTCATTATGTTTTTTTGAGCCATCCTGCATTTATTTGTTGTTAGCTACAATACACAGGACAGCAAACAGCGAGCGCAACAACAAGCCCAACAAAGATTTCAAATCAAACTGAAAACCGGCGAACCGCCGTCAACGTGTTGCGCTCGCGTTGGCGCCAAACACCGATTGGCGAACATACGGGGAGCGCAACCATGTTGTCCAACCGCGCTCGCTAGTGAATGGGCCCCTTAAGTAAATCGACAATAGAACAGACGATAAAAAATTTGAAACTACAGGCACACTAATCAATAATTGCAAATGTGAAGAAAATCGACGTGATCTTTCGCTAAACGATTTTTTTCTATGGGGACATTTAAAAACTAAGCTACCAATAAAAAATATGAAAATTTAGTCCAGCTAAGGAATGCTATTTCCGCTGAATGTGCCAGAATATCGATGTACCAACTAGCCAACGTAAGAAATGAGTTTTATAATCGTTTGGGTTATTGTCTGGCAGTTAATGGAGGAATATTTGAGCGTTTGATTAAATCCTGATATTTTCGTCATAAATTGACTTCTAAATGTAGAAAAATTTGTTTTATTGTCTTGCGTAACTGTGAGAGCATGTGTTGGAATTAGCTGTAAACTAAAATGAAATGCGAGGATTCTTTTTGAAATTCCCGTATAAAATTGTTCAGTTTTGGTAATGACATTATAAATAAATTGTCACTGATAAATCGATATGGTGTTTTTATTGTTGATTTCTAGAGTAGAGGGTGCATAATGAGATACTACCTTGCAGAAGTATTAAGCAGTTTACTCTTTACTGGTTGGTTGAAAAATGCTCAAATTTTCATTTTGGGTGGAACTTACTGTGCTCTTCAATAAGTCCTTATAGCATTTTTTCTAAAATAATTAGGGGAGCCAATATTTGACTACTTCAAAATTTTCATGGGATTCCCTATGTCCCGCTCGACGGAGCAACACCCGGTATATGCATACATACTGTCGAAAGCTCGTCAAATCTCGGTCTCGCCTCTGCTTTACCGACCCATGTGCGGAGTGCTTTAGCCTTATAGGCAAGATAAGGTATAGAGATCAAATGGTTTATAAATTAAATATTGTGAGCCAACTGATTCATAGATATTTAAATTTACTTAATAATAAAACTTAATTATTTACCCTAGAATATGGTTGCTATTTCTTATGTGTTGTAAATAATAAACTAAAACAACTTTGACAATAAATGTATTTTAATATTGCTTTATATGAATATGTGGTTTTTGTTGATTTCTGCGTCAGTTTCTGTTAATAACTGAAGCCCTAACGAACTTGTTTAAAGCACATGAATACTTTTTCCCAAAGGATAGCAGATGTTACAAAAACGTGTAGCAAGTGCATTATTGTATAACAAAGCAATGTTTGTTTTTTTGCTTTAAGTATTTATTATTTTTTTATACTTAATCTGCCTTCATTTTCAAACTTATTGGCAATTTTAAAAGCTCTATTAGAATTCATTAGTTCACTAAAATTCGTATATGGTGATAATCATATCACAGATCCAATAAAATTTTAAATATAGTGAGAAATTTTAAACAGATAACACCTCAGTATTTTACAAACGTTTACTTCTGTCAAAAAAACTGTCTATTTAAAACCCTTTAGTACCTAATGTAGTAAATTTATCTGTTATAAAATAAAACTAAACAAAAAAGTATAAAGATAATTTTTTTCCATTAAACAATTTTCACTTTGTAGAAAATAGGGCTGGCAAAAACCGGAAAAAAACAAAACCGGATAACCGGTTTTTAAAAAACCGGTTTTGGTTAAAACCTATTAACCGAATATTAAAAAACCAGTATTAAAAACCGGTTTTTAATACCGGTTAGTGTTAAACCAGTATTAAAAACCGGTTTTTAAAACCGAAAAACCGAAAACGGTTTTCAAAACCGATACACCGAAATCGGTTTTTAAAACCGAAAACCGAAGGCGCATTTACATATTTGCCGCCCGTAGGCTATATTATTTTCGCCGCCCCTTTCTTTTTCTTTTATTCTTGAAATAATTTTGAAGACACAAAAAAAAGTTCCTCACTTTCATTTCTTTCAATTCTACGCCATCTCTCACCCTTTTGGTAAATACGCCACTGTATAAACCGAAATCAACCAAAAACCCATTTATTTGATATTCGAAAAACCGCTTTTCGATTTTGGTCCAATTATCTAAAAAATCGGTATTCGAAAACCGATTATCCAAAAACCGGCATTTGAAAACTGCTTTTTAAAACCGGTTAACCGATATTCGAAAACCGATTAACCGGTTTTCAAATACCGGTTCACCGGTATTCGAAACCGGTTTTCGGTTTTAGCCAAAACCGCGGTTAACCGAAAACCGTTTAATCGAAAAACCGGTTTCGGTTGCCAGCCATAGTAGAAAACACATCTTAGAATTAAAGTCGTATGAAAAAATCACTGAATTTAACCTACCAGTGCAGTGTACAAGGTAATCTAAAATGACTGAAATAGCCACAACCCAAACTCACAAATATGACCCGTTCAGGCTTTGTTGGATTACCCTGTACATTTTGTAAGGAACACATCTATTTTTTTTACTTATACCCTAAATAACCACAAAAAGTAAAAAGCAATTATAACGACACATCCTGAAAAAATCTACCACAATATTCCACACCAAAATAAGGGTTAACCCAAGGTTAGTTTATATTTATAAGGTTGCGACATATCCTCAACTTTTAGGCGGTTCGAGGTCGGGGACGCAAGGAAGGGCAGTCCACGGAGAAAAGTTGGCAAGACTGGGTAAAATCAAAGCTGATGATCAATCCAGTGGCGTCTAGAATTTGCACATTTCATTTTGCGTTGTTTTGGAAGTGATATTTGTTGAAAGATGTAATTCCAAATGTTTTTTATTTAAGGTAAAAGAATTTACAACTTAATAATAATGAAAAACTGTTGTGTAAACGGTTTTTCTACTAATACAATAAACTGTATATCTCCGGCACTGAACAACATGGTCGAAAAATGGGAGATGTGACGTCATAACACGTCAAAGCAATATGGCCGAATGTCGCGACCCTATATAGACCGACTTTGGGTTAACCCTTTTACAAGAAAGTCTTTAAAATAGCAAAAGGGCATCTTCTATCACGACAAATAACTTTATCAGAAAATGAAAAAATTATATAGAAGTGAACAGAGAAAATAATTTTTGCGTTGAGAAATGGCAGTGGCGTACCTTATTTAAAAAAATACTTTAAAGCCTTTCCATACTGTATTTAAAAAATTAAGACTTATAGTTAGGGATCCCTGAACCGTTTTTCCAAGTCATTATAGTTAGACGCATATTTATTTCATTCTTAAAGCGATGCCGCCAAGTACACAAAAATGATAAAGGAAATAAACCCTTTTGTGAACAATGATTTATTGCAGCAAAAAATATTCAACCCGACGACTACGCCACGCGTTACAGGTTTTATGGCACGCCAGAGACGAAATAAGAGGATGTTTCTTAAGTACGTAATACGTGTTTTCGCAATATTTTTATTTATTTATCTAAAAAATATGTAATCAGGCTCTGTCAGAGACTATGTGCTTTCGAAGAGGTTTGTTTACTTTATCCTTTTTGTGTACTTGGCGGCATCGCTTTCAGAATGAAATAAATATGGTTCTAACTATACTAACAAGCTAACTTTTCTTAAGTAGCTTCGTTTTGACGAGACGACCAACTTTTTCAACAATTTTCGTTGTTGGTATCATACAGGGGTAGCAAGAATTAAGTGTGTTGATTTGATAAATATCAAAAAACCAGGATGACGTAGTTTGCAATTTGTAAGACAATGTGGGTGTTAAATTATATAAATAATATTTAATCAACAGAAAAAAATTAGCTGGTTAGTACCTATTTTTCACCACATCGTTAACCATGGTAGGGGACTCTTTCAAAAAATATTTTTTCAGTTAATTAATTTCTCTTTTGCAGGATCTTAATTTAATATTGGATGAGGCACCAAAAATCTCGTTCATTTTAATGCATCCAAAACACAATCATGTTCCTTGTCGCGAAAAGAGTCATCAAATACTCATCCTCTATTTATGAGCGGCCAAGTTTTACAGAGCAAAGACAACTTCAATCTTGTGGGCGTCACATTTGAAAGTAACCTTAACTGGCATAAACACATTGTATCTATAGCCAAGCTTCAAAAAAGCTTGGATTTCTCTTTCGAGCCAAAAAGTATTTTTCCGCTTCTAATTTATACACTTTATATGTGTCCCAAATCCGACCTCCCTTGGAATATTGTTCCCATATCTGGGGCATGGCGTGCCCCACAACCCTAAGCATTCTTGGTTCTATTCAAAGAAGAGCTATTCGTCTCATTAATGATCCTTTACTTACAGAAAGACTTCCTCTCTTGCCCGTCGTCGGGCTGTGGGGGATTTATCGCTTCTTTATAGGTACTTCCATGGCTTCTGCTCTGAAGAATTGTCCAGTATAGTTCCTCCACTCACGGTTCCCAACAGAGAAACTCGTAAATCCACGCGTATGCATCCCTATACAGTCCAACTGGACAGGCCCCGAACTTCTCACTTTGTTCGTTCTTTTATCCCTAGATTTTCTAGATTGTGGAACCTGCTGCCCGCGGAGGTCTTTCCTTCCCCCAAATCTTCAAGTATTTAAGTCCCGTGTCAACAAACTCCCTCTTACCTCGCTTAAGACACCCACGGTACGTTAGTATTTATGCTTTAAGCCTTCGTAGTTTGTCCAAAGATAAAAAAAAAAAGATAATTATCTTGAAAATTAAGAGAGAAAAATCTCTATTTGTAATAAATTTTTGATATCTGTCAAATCAACGCATTTAATTCCTGCTACCCCCATAAGCTATCACCAACAAAAATTGTTGTAAAGAAAAAGTTGGGCGTCTCGCCAAAATGAAGCTACTCACTAAAAATTAGCTTGTTGGTAATGGTCCTGGGATCCCATAAGTTTAGTTGAACTTTCCTTCTTAAAATTATCTAAGGATTCACACCCTATATGTATTGGCCCATTTTATTTTTACATTAGTTTTCAGGGGGCCATCAATCAAATTGCTCTTTATTTTTTATTTAAATAACCTAGATAATTTAAAATATTAAAACTTACAATTATTAAAACACATCTTTAATCTTTCAGTCAATCTCTTTCAAAATAAACAGTTATATCACATAACTCGGCGCAGTTACAAAATGCAATGAATTAGAAATCTGGCTACTCAAGTTACACGGCGCCAAACAATTCGCGTCCTTCTGAATACCTCCGAACATAATCAACTCAGATTTGCCTTCGACCAACGTATAAAGAATTGTTTCTTCAGGTCCGTTATTAACATTCTTAGGCGGCAGCCATGTTGCAGTCGGTTTTTTACTTAAAACTTGGGAAATATCTAGCACATAAACACCTAAATAGTGAGTCCTTTTCTCTTTCTTGTTCGACATTATAACTGGGCTTTTCTTAAACATCCTCTCTTCGATTTTCTGAAGTTTTCCCAGTCTTTTTTCTCGTAGCTGATTTTTCTGTTGGATGGTAAGGGTTGGAGGTTGCATAAAAGCTGCCATGTTTAGAGATTGTGAACCATGTATCTGAAACAGATAATAAAAGCTACATAGCAACAATACAAGTCAATTTTATAGCTATTTATGTATCAAGGGCGTTACTAGGACTATAATGCCCTGAAGATCGAAATAGCCCGAGGGCTAGATTTCGACCTGATGGGCATTATAGTCCAGTAAAGCCCGTGGTGCACACAATTCTTTATGTTACCCATACCCAAAAAGAGTTTTTCAATGACTAATTACATTATTTATTCGCTATATAAAAATAAGTTGCACCTGTACCTGTATACGTAAGTAAATAATGACTGGTGTTAAGTTTGACTTTGATGTTTCTATCAGTTAGTCAGTTGGCATTTTTTATTTAACGATTTGCTCAAAATGGAAGAAATTCCACAAAATATAAGAGAAAAGGCCATAAAAGCGACCGAAAATCTTTTGGCAGTTAAATCAAGGCAACAACGGTATGGCATATTTGGTATTTGGAAAGATGCGAACGCAATTCTTCAAATAACCGAAACTGTTTTAATGGCATATTTTCAGGAACTGGTAAGTTATTGATTTTATGTAATGTAAACAAACGTCCAGCAGGTAAGAAGAGCAAGATCACTTTATACAAAACGCCATACAATAGAACACGATAAATGACAAGAAAGATCCAAATCGTCTTTCTATTTCCAGGCGTTCGTGTTGTCCATTCGTAAGTTCGGAACGAGCCGAACGACTCTACGGAGTTCGAAATAGACAGGAAATAGAAAAATAGAGAAGAAATTTCTTTCTTGAGAGATACGGAGTACAAGCTCTGGAGTGACCAAAATAGGCTATGTTTCGTTTTCAAATCGCCACCCTGTATATGTTTTTCTCAATATGTCACTGATTTTCGAGTTTGAACCCTTTAAAGTTTAATTTTTTAATGCTTGGTTTTTAAAATTGTCTTCCCCGTGGCCCAGTGGATAGAGCTTTGATTTTCGAAGCCAGAAGTCGCCAGTTCGATTCCTAGCGGGAGAGACATATTTAGGTAGTGGTAATTTAAAATTAACGACCGTGGTGGCACTACCGCGTTGTCTAAAACGTGCTGTGAAATGCATAACTGCATGTTTCAGTGCTTGGACAACGTTGACGGAACAGGGGGAACGATGGGTTAAACATCTAATAACCCGACACCCACGGTACTCTGGTATTTAGACATTTAAAAAAAATGTTTTTTAAGCAATAACTAATATGATTCACATTGGAGCATAGATTAAGTCAATAGCCCTCTCAGCTACATTGAAAATTGATGTTTTGTCATAATGTTTGAGTTTTATTTATTTTATTTTTTATTTATCATAATTACACATTACAGAGTAAAAAACTCCAATTAGTGTTAAATAGTACAAACTACAGAGCCTAAATAATAATATACATATATAAGGGTCACATAACATAACAAACAGAAAAAAAAATATCCACACAGCAGTATGAGTTAGTGTAAAATATTTACATGTCTCTTAAAACTACCAAGACCAAATACAAAAAGATCAACCCCGCTAAAATTGACATTAAAATTCTTAACTAAGCGATCACTAAAACACGTTCTACCATAATTAGTTCGGTGGTGGTTTTCATGAAAAAGTCGTCTGGATCTTGTTGGTCTTCCGGGAATGTGAAAATTAATGTTAGCTAATAAATCGGCACTGTCGACAAGACCGTTTAAAATTTTGTAAAGGTATATTGCCATTGAAATTTCCCTTCGTCTTTTTAAAGACTTGACACCCACAAGTTGCAGACGAACTTCTCTAGATATATTATCATAAGATATTCTGTGTTTGTACAGTAAAAATTTTACAAATCTGTTATGCAAGTTTTCCAGGCGTTGTATATAATACTCATAAGAAGGTGACCAGATTATGGAGTTGTATTCTACTATACTACAAACTAAACTGTAATACAAGCACTTAATGGCTTTCGTATCATGAATATTAGTACATGTCCTTTTTAAAAACCCCAAAAGCCTGTACCCCTTTAAAATAATATTTTCAATATGCTGGTTAAATGTCAATTCTTTATCAAAGAGAACACCCAAATCATTTATAGTATCTGTTGATCCCAAGTGTACATTTTCTATATTGTAAGGATAAATTACAGGCTCTTGGCGTCTATAGAAACGCATAACTTTACATTTTTCAATATTAAGTTCTAAACAATTATTTTTACACCAATCCACCAAACATAATAATTCATTTTGAATATTTAAACAATCATCGGCAGAATTAACAGTAGAGAAGAACTTTAAGTCTTGATAGCTACTCTTTATATTACCATTAAGACGTGAATAATCCTTAAAAATTTAATAGTAAATTAATCAAATAGGAAAAATAAATGCCAATATCACTGTTCAATTCCACATGGCCAAAACCTTCCAGATAACAAATATTGTAAATGCAGCTTAAGCGGTTTTGACGATATTTAATAGTTTTTAGTACTAATGTATTTAATTTGGTAAAGAGAATACTAATCTAATGTCAAAATAAATTTGTCTTGGAGGATAAAGATTAGAAAAAGTACTTGTGTCCTGGGGAGGTAGTAATGCATCTGAGAGAGTCTTTGTGGCGCAAAAAGACTACTTAGGTTAATTTTTAATCTTAAACCGCGTGACAGCTGCAAACCTTTATTTATTCAGAAAAGAATCCACACTTTGCCATGTGTGTTTATTTTTAAGTGCGTGACTTATGTAAATTCTAATATGGGACTATTTAGGAGACTCGGAGAGTTAAATCATTACAGCACTAGAAACAGGACTATTATAGATGTTCCTTTACACAGAACCTCCTTTTTCGAAAACTCTCCTTTTACGTTTGTCTTACTCTCTACAACAAACTTTCAAGAGATTTTAGAAATATGCATGGTGGTAAATTCAAGAATGCCGTTAGGCAATTTCTTCTTGACAAGGCATTTTACTCGGTTGCAGAGTATATGCAACATTAGACTTTTTACTTTGCTTGCGTTTTTGATTTTACAATTTTAATATATTTTTATATATTTATACAAAATTTTAACTTTATTTATAGTAATTATTTATAGCTAAGGTTTCTGTTCTATTTTATTCTTTTTTGTGTGTTTTTTACAATTACATTTTATATATTTATGTGTCTATGTATATTTGTGTATATCTATGTATTTTTTATAGTATTTATATTTATATTTATTTATATTGACGTACCCTTTGTACCTATTGTGCATTTTAAGGTAATATATTCTATCTATCTATCTATCTATCTTACCCTTCTAACTTCGACACTTCCAACACCAGATGGTCCAGGAACTGGCATAAATCGGTCATCTTCCTCATCTTCTACTTCCCGTTTTGGATTCTTTATTAAAACACCCCTTTTTCCATTAACATTTTCATCTACGTCTACCAGAACAAAAAAAAAAGCTCAGATTATTATATAAAAGTAAAAATGATGGATATGACCAAAATAGTCAAAGATTGTCATAATAAAATACTGTTTTTTTTACAAAATCCTAATAAATTTACATTTTTAATAGAGTCATTTTGCAGGTCCTTAAATAACAGACGTTTTTGGCCCTCCTTATGGTTATCGTTATTAAACATAACGATTACGGCAGCAATTTAAGACAGAGATTTTGCAGCCTCTTTTAAGAAATTTATCTTGCGTCTGCGCTTTCGGCACATAACCTTATTTTTGCCTGTGGTTCACCGATTTTAAAGTTAACGAAAAATTAGTATTAACTTTTATTCTTCATAAGATATAAATTGATATTTAAAAATATGCAAACACTCCTGTTGATTTCGTTTTTTAAAGTAGATGCAAACAATACAGTATAAGCAAAACACAAAAAGTAAGGTTAGGTTTGGTAGTAGAATAAAAAGCAAGTGTGCCAGATTGTAACATCTAAATTAAAGACTGATTTAGAATATCCGTAAAAGTGCAAGTCCGTTTTAATTTTTTAACACTTTTTGATTTTTATTACTGCTATAGATTTTTCGCTAATTAGAGCCTATGTATAAATGATATTTTAATTAATACGGCATTAAAATTTTAACCTTTTAAATAATTGATATTAAAATTTCTGCAATCCGGCAACCACGCAGTTAACAATAACGATAACGATAACGTTAACGATAAGCTCTTCGGTATTCATCCGTAATTAAAGGAGTCCGGTATGGTTAATAACGAAAACGGATCATGTTCGCGTTACTGCGCAGTTTCAGAATAACGTTAACCACAACGGAATTGCAAAATAAGGGGTGCAATATGTCTCTATTGACTATATGCTAATGTCAATACCTTGTCTCCTATTGGCTAAATCTATTCTTGACAACCTCCCATCTTCTGGCAGTGTTTGATTCCACTGACTCCTCGGGAAATACACAATTGGTGATTCTTCAATATATCTTATTCTGTTTAAAACCACGATTTTGTCTCCTATCTAAAAACAATTAATTTTTTCTTAAGAATATACAATAAGAATAGGAATATACTGAAACCAGCAGTAAATTTATAAATAAATTAGATTTTTTTAATTTTGAGGGAACAAGTACACCTATTACTACTAGACTTAAAAACAACATTAACTAATAAAAGTATAATTGCTAATAAAGAGTAATTGAAAAAAGATGTAAGGGAACAAAATAGAGACCGACAGACAGGCAGATGGAGAAAGGGATGGGAAGGATAAAAATGATATTTGTTATTGTAGTAAAAATTACATTACAAATGGTAACTCTCCCATATAATATTTTTTGCCGGCAAGGCATTGGCAAAAGGTATCAAAAGACATCAAAATGGGCAACTTGCCGTTATTAGGCCATGTGTTGCAGAAAATGTGATGGCATTTATCAATAATAAGTTATGATGAAAAAATGCGTTTAGGATGATGGCATCCATCATTAATAAGTTATGCTGAAAAAATGCCTAAATGATGGCATCCATCATTAAAAGGTTTTGGCAAAAATATGCCTTTTAGATGATGGCATTACATTATTTTTTCCTAATGACAATAAAATGCATTTTTACCGTCCAGGGAACTAAAATGTGCATAAATAATGCACATGCATAATGTGTGTTTATGTACAGGGTGTCCCATATAAAATTAAATACTATAATTTTGGAAAAACCATAAGAGATACAATAAAAATACTAAAAAATACATTTCACTGAACAACTTCTGCATTTAACTTTTCTTGTGTCTCTTATGGTTTTTCCAAAATTATAGTATTTAATTTTATATGGGACACCCTGTACATAAACACACATTATGCATGTGCATTATTTATGCACATTTTAGTTTCCTGGACGGTAAAAAATGCATTTTATTGTCATTAGGAAAAAATAATGTAATGCCATCATCTAAAAGGCATATTTTTGCCAAAACCATTTTAATGATGGATGCCATCATTTAGGCATTTTTTCAGCATAACTTATTAATGATGGATGCCATCATCCTAAACGCATTTTTTCATCATAACTTATTATTGATAAATGCCATCACATTTTCTGCAACACATGGCCTAATAACGGCAAGTTGCCCATTTTGATGTCTTTTGATACCTTTTGCCAATGCCTTGCCGGCAAAAATGTTATATGGGCTACTAATATATTTTTTACCTTACAACCCGGATTACTCCAGATATTCGTAGGCTCATTTGATTTTCCTACAATTTCGACTTTAATCCATTTCCATAAATCACCTTCCATATTTAATATCCAACAATCACAGTATTGCATTGTCGGACCACCAGATCCTCCTAATATTAGTAAATTTTTGTCGTCCAATATTACTTGGGTCTGACCAAACCTTCCATTTGGTTTTGGACCACCTAAAATATTATTTAAAAAATGGTAAACACCTTACCACGAAATTTAAATATTACAATAGTATATTTCCTAACTAGGGCTCAAAGTGCCACTTTTCCACACGCGACTGAAGTTGACCAAACGATGCGTAATGAAGTTTGGTCAAGAAGTCAAGTGCGGAAAAGGCACTTTCGGCACGTGTTAAAGCCGATTCCCACTTAGCGGTGTTCACCCGTGACGCATGAGTCGGCACCCATCAGCTGATTGTCGGGGGTTTTTTCAAGGACACGGGTAATAGTATATTACATTGCAAGGGTGGAAAATGACTTATTTCACACGAGTGGGAATATTGTTGCACGAGGCGTGAGCCGAGTGCGACAAACCCACGCGTGTAAGAAAGTGATTTTCACACAAGTAATGTACACTATTTTTCCTACGACCACAAGTTATTCAACAAAAAACAAAAAAGTTGTTTGTCTTCACGGAAAAAATAAGAAAACAATTGAAAACTTTGCATCACTAGAGTGATATATACTTTTCCTTACTGCGATATATTATACTGTTTAACAATATTTTTATATCAAAAATCACCTACCTAGTCGCTTTTTATCATTTAAGAATTAAAAAGGTCCTCATTAAAAAAATATTGCAGGGCTTTTTCAATGTAAATCCCATTTAACAGCCTGATAACTCCAAATTTATTTTAAATAACAATGACAGCGATGACAGCTTTATATTATACTTTGCAACACTAGTGTTGTAAAGTACTTTGTAACACTAGTGTGAAAACAGTGTTCTATTTACTATTTTCACATGTGGTCGTAGGAAAAATCATATCCATGCACATTTAAATCAAATTACAACTTCTGGTAGTACCAACCGTTAATTTATTTAGGGAATTTTGCCCAAAAGTCGTCACCCATAGGGAAAAATTAGAACCAGTCCTAATTTGGCGGGTGGAAACGCACGAGTTTTAACCCCTTAGGGTACGTCCATAGTGCACCGCCTCTCGCTTCTCGCTCGCCGGCTCTCGCGCTACCCGCTTGGTCATCCTGCGCGATTGTAGCAGGTGGTGGTCATATTGCACCGCTTGCGTGTCTCGCTTTCAGTTGACATCATGGAGCTATCTCGTGATGATTTATTGTGTATATTATTAGCCAGCGATAATGTTGCTAATAAATTAAAACAAGAAAGAACAACTAACGTTCATCCAATTAATAGATCGCGCTCTGAATATGGTGAATACCATACTTTATTTTCAGAACTCATGGACCATAATGAAAAATTTTTCGAATATTTCCGCATGGAAAAGGAGACGTTTAAGTACATTTTAAACAAAATAGAACACTGTTTAAGAAAACAGTGGTGCAATTTACATCAACAGAGAATTTTCCCTGAAGAACGGCTCATGGTAACTCTGAGGTAAGTTTTCTTTTTTTTTATTGGTTATACTGGTTTGACTTATGCATGGGGAAAATTTTAAAATGTTGATAGATTTTTTAGCACATTTATTCAGATTAACTTAACAAAAACTTAAAGAAACAAAGAATTATAACTTTAAAACCCCTTACAGAAATATGTAATAGTAACTAGTACACTTAAACAAGAAACACGTTAAAAGAAACGTAAGAAAAAAACTATTAAATAAACATTTGCAAATAATTTCTTTATATCTAAAGAACAAAACTTTACCAATCAGTATCGTTTGAGAAACTGCGCAACTCCTCATAAATGGGACTATTTCGTGGCTGTGCAGAAGATGCACGAGTGGTTGATGAATTGCTAGTGTCTGTGGTATGACTAGAACCAGGAAATGGTATGTACTCTGGGCTGTATGGATGAAATGACTCTTTTCGCTGTGTGTTTAAGTTGCTGGACTGCATGGACCTACTATCTGATCCATAAAGAAATTCCTCAACTAGCGATTGAACTCGATTTCTGAACCGTAACTTTAAGTGTTCCGGAATTTTGCTGACGTGAGGCAAAAGGCTTTGAAAAAACAATGCATCGTCATTGTTATTATTACATCCGCGTTCATTTATGACACGCTCCAAAAGGGAAGCCTTTTTTCCTCAATGGATATCATTTGCTGGTTGTATTTTGTATTTCCATCGGATCGCTTTCTTTTTCGCGAATATGTCTCTGATGATGGAGAATTCGTACACGTGAGATCATCCTGCTGTGTTTGCTGGGGACTTTCTTGAATGTGAGCCACTTGACTTTCTATTTCCTGAACATCTATTGTTGGCTCCGTTTCATTGCTGTCAGAAGCCATTGGTTCAATATCATCATCTTGCTGTTCTGTCCTATTGTTGCTCGTTAAATTTCCTGAAGAGGTTCTTGGCTTAATTATGCCCAATAAAAACATTAGTGACTTAAAATAAGGCCACTTGGACTCAGGACGACCACCAGGATCACCTGAACGAGGAGGGGGTGTTTTTCCCACTTCTACTGCAAATTGGTCTCTAAGATATTTCCACTTTTTCTTAGTACTTTATCTGAAAATGAAAAAATCATCGTTACAAGAAGTGTCTTGAAAGTTTAAGCATAAATAAAAAAAAATCTTATAGGTCATAGTAACTTATTTATTTTTAGTATGCAAATATTAGACACTATTTTCTTTTGTTTTAGGTATCTTTCAACGGGATTATCATTTAGAGCACTGGCTTTTAGTTTTCGAATGGGGAAGTCAACTGTCGCTAACATCGTCAAAGAAACCGTGGAAGCTATATGGAATGAACTACACCCGATACACATGCCAATACCCACTACTGAATCGCTAAAAAAAAGCAACAAATTTCTATAATATTTGGAATTTTCCACATGTAGTTGGTTGTATTGACGGGAAGCATGTTCGTTTAATTTGTCCGGCAAACTCTGGCTCCATGTTTTACAATTATAAACAGTATTTCTCCATAGTTCTTCAGGCCCTTGTGGATGCTGATTACAAGTTCATTGTTGTTGACGTAGGAGGATATGGAAAACAGAGCGACGGGGGAACTTATTTAGCTTCTGATTTATTCAATTTTATTGAAAATCAGACCTTAAAGTTTCCTGAACCAGACATTTTGCCACACAGTCAGGTGGAAGCTCCATTTGTTATTCTTGCAGATGAGGCATATCCTTTGCTTTCATATATTATGAAACCATACAAACGTGAAGGACTAACAGAAATAAAAAGAAGATTTAATGACCGTTTATCACGCGCTAGAAAGACAGTAGAATGTGCATTTGGGATAACATACGCAAAATGGCGCATACTTTCAAAGTCAATAGAAACTTCAGTAGACCTTGCCGAAAAAATTGTGAAATGCATTGCCGTTTTACACAACACGATCATTGACAGAGAAGGATTGGAAAGACATCTCACAGACGTCCACATTGGAGGGCACAATGTCAGGTGGGACAGAAGAGGGAGATCTTCAACTCAGGCAGAAAACATTAGAGCTGCATTTGCACAATACTTTCAGAAATATCCTTTGCGTTATATGTAAAGAAATATACCTAATTATCATTAGACAATGATGTTATTCTATTATATATTTTTTTGTTTTTTATTATTATTATTTTATTTTTATTATTATTATTATATATTATCTTATAATTTAAATGTCGAAAATATTAACATATCAAGAAAATTAAAAACTAACTTTAAAATATGTTGCATTTTTTTCTATAACTTATCAGTATTAATTATACGTAAAAATGTAAAAAAATAATTAACAGACTTTCACCCTTCCCTGTAACTTATATTTTTAAGTTCTGCAAAAAAATTGTTTTTTTTTACAAAAAATATTCTTTGATAGTGGCAGTCGCCGCCGCCGAGCAAATACAATACGCTAACGGGACACCCTATAATAACAAGTAATAACATACACTTTATTTTTGTCACTTACCATCATCTACACCCATTTCCACTGCTATCTCCTGCCATGCCTTGTCCACCAAATTGCGATTGGAGTAGCCCTTCAATCGTTTGTCCCAAATAACATTTTTTAAAAACACTTTCGAAATTAAAATGTCCTTATCAACTTGCATCCTTCGGAGTTTGGCTTTTTAATTAATAATAATTACAAATATTAAACACTTAAACTGTCAAAGTATCAAACAGAACTATGCCAATTTGCGTATCAAACACCGAGCGAGTTAAGCGGAACGCGAGAAAAAGAAATAAAAATTCATTCCGGTAGAAGCCGATTAAGCAGGTTCAAGCAGGTTGCCGGCGCACTAAGGCCACGCGCATCTATTGCTGCATACATTTCTTTATCGCGAGTCTGCCGCGGTTAGGCGAGAAGCGAGAAGCGGTGCACTATGGACGTACCCTTACCCATGACTCGCAGGTGTGACTCGTCAGGAGTCAAAGACTTTTTACTCAGGGTAAAAACCCCGGGTTAAAACCCCTAGGTGGGAATCGGCTATTAGAAACGCTATTTTTCTATGAGTGTAAGGAAAACCTAAAAATATTTGTGGCATGTTGGATGGATTTTTTTTGTTGTGGAAATATTGGTGTTTGCGGCATGTGTTTCTTTCACCTCTTAAGTTGGTTTGGCCAAAGCAAAAATTTATTTTTAACATAAAGTGCATGAAAATTCTTCATTGCGACTCACTAATATTTGGTTTAAAGTTTTTGTACTTTTCGGTACTACTGCGGTAAAGGGACACTTTCAGAGCTAAAACGCGTGCGTAAAAGTGAACTTTTTCTGAACGAGAGTTAAAAAAGATGTAGATATATTCAGTGTCCTCTAAATTTGCGTTTTGCTGATAGAAAATGGCACTGAAAACTTTTGAATTTATGTCTAACATACATTTACTTTGTTAAAAATTGTTTAACATACTTTTAACTGCAAAAAAACTGACCTATTACCTACTAAAAACATTGGATAGTTTATTAATTTTTTATTTCTCTAAAAGTTGAAATAATTTCTTCGTTTTAATAATGAAAATCTTGCAAAAATATTTTCTTTTTTTTCTATCATTACAGATTTGCATTGGTATTGTATTTTTTTAAATATTTACTGCTATCAACGATCCATGTGAATGGATCGTTGCTGCTATATTACATAAACAAGAATCCAATATCTGGATTTGGACATTGTATCCCAGAATATGTGGACAATCTTCCAAATTTATATGGGGTGGTACAGAATCTTGTTAAAAAAATTTAAGGGCAGATTCTATATCAAAAAATATAAAAGAAAAAGTCATATAAACATAGGTCCGCTGGTTCGTTCTCAAGATACATCTATTTTAGTAAAAATTATTCGTTGGATATAAACCTTACTTAAATAAGTATTTATTATTGTTGATACATAATGGCAAATCAACAATTATAAAGCCTAATTTTTAAAAGAAAAAGTTTCCACAATGCTTCTTTTATGGTCTAAAAAATTTGCATGAAGTGGTTTTTTTTAACACGCTTTTATTAGCTTGGGTTGTATGTATGTATGTAACGGAATCTTTAAGCTTAATTTTCACCAACATCCAGCGATTCGATTTCTTTGAAACTTTGCACACGTATCAAGGACCCATGACAATGCAATAATCTGCAAACAGTATCCCGTTATCCTGATTAGGATCGCCAGGATAAATAAATTCCTTTATAGATTTTCTGTAGGAGAGTAACAGAGAAAGAGCTAGTGCGCGATCTGCGCATGCGTGCAGTTTCGGATGTACCCTCAGTATAAGGCTGACAGAAACTTGTTCGGAGTAGTTGCGTTCTGAAACCTCATGCAACAGTGAAGATTTAAATGAAATGATTAGATTACGAAATAGTTCGTGAAACATTTCAATATCACATGTCCGCAGAAAACTAATTGATATATCGAACTAAAAAATGAAAAATAAATAATAGTTTAAAAACACGCTTTATATGCAACCGAACTAAAATTAGAAAATAATTTTTCATTACAAAGAGTTTGTATTCCAGTAATAAAAGGTCAAACAATGAATCATAATTATGTACCTCAAAATAGAATTATAATAAAATTTAAGATAATAACAGAATAATTCACTTCAGAACAAAAGCGTGCATGGGGTGCTTAATATATTAAATGTTATAATTATTATTTCATTTGTAAATATCTATGAGGGAAAAGTTATGAAAAAATAGTAAAATGCACCTGCATTCTGTTATTATCTTAAATTTTATTATAATTCTATTTTGAGGTATATAATTATGATTCTTTGTTTGACCTTTTATTACTGTAATACAAACTCTTTCTAATGAAAAATTATTTTCTAATTTTTAGTTCGGTTGCATATAAAAGCGTGTTTTTTAGTTTTTTTTTAACTATTATTTATTCTTTTAAACTAAACAAGATACGAAAAATAAAGGACATTAAAGCTGTATTTTTATTTGCTTAATCTTAAGAAAGCACAAAAATGATACACACATTACACAGTCAGTAGCGTACCGTTTTTTTTTGTTAGAAAAGACGCCACTGGATTCCCCCTTAATGCAATAAATAACATTGCCAAATTAAAACAAAATTGAGTAAAGGATATTTAAGGTATTAAGGCCCTTAAAGGACGACTCGGAAAATCGGTTCTCCTTGTTAAACTTATTTAAAATAAATCTAGTTAAATAAATTATCATATGGTATTATTAAACATGACATTGCCCACATAGTCTTGGATACCCTGTATATCCCTTACCTTGAACCTCCTGTTTATACCAAGTCCACGTCTCCAAATTCAACCTCCAAATATCGTTTGACTTTTCGCAATGCACTGCACTGCTCGGCTTTTGTAGACCTCCGAAAATGATCATCCACTCTCCAATTACTGATACAGAATGTCCGGCGACGGGTGGCGGAGTGTTGATGGTACTTATACATGTCCATCGGTTGGCAGGAATGTCATATACATGAAGTTCGTTAAATAGGTGCCAGCTCTGGTAGAGAGGGTAGGAGGGTGGATAGGTCCATCCGCCGAATAGTACTAAAATATGGGTCAGTGTTACCAAAATACAAGATATACATATATGAAGCAATTAAAAACTGTTCAGTTGTAATTTATATAACAGGTGTATAAAGTGATACTTTTTTTTCAGAATGGAACTTTGACAGCACGAACCGTCAGGTGAATGCGGCAATCTTAAAAGTAAAAAAGCCACCCCCTATACTTCCATTATTCGTACACGTATAAAAAATGCGGAAACACCTCGTTTTTCCCCTTACCAACACAGACAAACGTCAAAAAGTTCAAATGGAAAGGGGGGTCAAGTGATACCTTATCTAAAATGGTTTTAAATTATCTCTTTAACTTTATTTTCTTTAAATCGGTTTAGTAGTAATCTTCAAACTTGGCAGTTGTGATCAGGGCAAAGAGACTCGACTTCCCTTTCCATTTAAAATTTTGGGGGTAAGTCTCTCTCCTGCTAGACGGTTGCAATTCGGAGGGTGAGAGTGGCAAAAAATGTTTTTCCCTAAAATCAAAAAATTGACGGGTACGACCGTTTTTCCTTAAATGACCTAGAGTGCCTAAAATAAGTCTCTTGAGTTTCTAGGTGAGTCCCAGATCGTTGCTCTTGATATATCCAAAGCTTTTGACCAGGTCTGGCATGCCGCACTTCTTAATAAACTTCCTTCCTATGGTCTTTCAACTAAACTCTGTACTTGGCTCTCTAGTTATCTATCTGATCGACGTATATCAGTTATTGTGGACGGCCATTCTTCAAGCTTTTACCAAGTAAATGCTGGAGTTCCTCAGGACTCAGTTCTGGCACTAACATTGTTTCTTCTTCACATCAACGACCTTCTCTCGTCCACAACTAATTTCATTCATAGTTTCGCCGACGATAGTACTCTTCACTCCAGTTTTCAGGTTCCTAAACCTAAACCCATCACTAAACCTGACTTGGAAAACAAACGCAGAGTGATGCAGATATCTCTTTCGCAGGATCTTAATTTAATATTGGATTGGGGCGCCAAAAATCTCGTCCACTTTAATGCATCCAAAACACAATCATGTTCCTTGTCGCGAAAAGAGTCATCAAATACTCATCCTCTACTTATGAGCGGCCAAGTGTTACAGAGCAAAGATACCTTCAATCTTGTGGGCGTCACATTTGAAAGTAACCTTAACTGGCATAAACACATTGTATCTATAGCCACGGCAGCTTCAAAAAGCTTGGATTTCTCTTTCAAGCCAAAAAGTATTTTTCCGCTTCTAATTTATACACTTTATATGTGTCCCAAATCCGACCTCCCTTGGAATATTGTTCTCATATCTGGGGCATGGCGTCCCCCACAACCCTAAGCATTCTAGATTCTATTTAAAGAAGAGCTATTCATCTTATTAATGATCCTTCACTTACAGAAAGGCTTCCATCTCTTGCCTATCGTCGAGCTGTGGGGGTTTATCGCTTTTTTATAGGTACTTCCATGGCTTCTGCTCTGAAGAATTGTCCAGTATAGTTCCTCCACTTACGGTTCCTAACAGAGAAACTCGTGGTTCCGCGCGTATGCATCCCTATACGGTCCAACTGGACAGGCCCCAAACTTCCCACTTTGTTCGTTCTTTTATCCCTAGAGTTTCTAGATTGTGGAACCTGCTGCCTGCGGAGGTCTTTCCCTTCCCCCCAAATCTTCAAGTATTTAAGTTTCGTGTCAACAAGCTCCCTCTTACCTTGCTTAAGACACCCACGGTACGTTAGTATTTAGGCTTTTAGCCTTCGTGGTTTGTCCAAAGACAAAAAAAAGGCTCGTTTTCAAATAGCCACCCAGTATAAGGTGTAAGGCTTTACCATAATAGCAAAAACGCAAAAATGTAAAAAAATAAAAATACTTAGAAGATACCTAAAAGCCTGGCTCATTTAACAAAGGAGAAATTCAGAAAATTTTATAGTCATCAATATAAAAATGGAGGTCAGTAACGCCTATATAAACAGGAAATTACAGGAGTGACAGAAATAGAAACATCTCAATGGAAAAAAACCAAATTAGATACAAGCAGAAATAAAAAGTTTACAAAATATTTTTAAATTTGTGGACCAATGACGTTTTAATCAAATGATAATACGTCAATGTTGTGTAGCTTAATAAAATATGACGATGGCGAAATCATTTAAATACCGAAAAATACGTAAAAAGAATTTCGCCACAAAAACTGATAAACAAACAAAATATTCAAGATTTTTGACTTAATTTATTATTCCAGGGTGGTTGTGAAATGTGGGTCCAAACTGGTATGATAAAATCCTCTCATTAGAACAAAAAGTTCATAAAACGTAGGTTTGCAAATTTTTCCTTCTTAAAATACAAGGTGTTAAACGCTTATTTGTAGTAAAATTTGTTGTTTAAAGGTAATTACTGTTTTTGTTACATAATTGTTAATAAGAAACTAATAAAACCTAATTTTTAAAAGAACTTAATCCTTCATTGTTTCTTATACCTCCATCAGAGCGGGACATAGGGAATCCCATGTAAATTTTGAAGTAGTCAAATATTGGCTCCCCTAATTATTTTAGAAAAAATGCTATTAGGATTTATTGAAGAGTAAGTTCCACCCAAAATAAAAATTTGAGCATTTTTCAACCAACCAGTAAAGAGTAAACAGCTTAATACTTCTGCAACGTAGTATCTCATTATGCACCCTGTACTCTAGAAATCAATAATAAAAACACCATATCGATTTATCAGTGACAATTTAGATCATTAATTTATAATGTCATTGTCAAAACTGAACAATTTTATACGGAAATTTCAAAAAGAATCCTCGCATTTCATTTTAGTTTACAGCTAATTCCAACACATGCACTCACAGTTAGAAATCAATTTATGACGAAAATATCAGGATTTAATCAAATGCTCAAATATTTCTCCATTAACTGCCAGACAATAACCCAAACGATTATAAAACTCATTTCTTACGTTGGCTAGTTGGTACATCGATATTCTGGCACATTCAGCGGAAATAGCATTCCTTAGCTGGACTAAATTTTCATATTTTTTATTGGTAGCTCAGTTTTTAAATGTCCCCATAGAAAAAAATCGTTTGGCGAAAGATCACGTCGATTTTCTTCACATTTGCAATTATTGATTACTGTGCCTGTAGTTTCAAATTTTTTATCGTCCGTTCTATTGTCGATTTACTTGGTATTGGCCTATTGGGAAAATAGGCTGCAAACATGTCCGCTACTCTTCGATAACTATTTCCCTGATAAAACCATTTTAAAATAGTAATTTTTCTTGATTTAAGTAGTTGCTTGCTTGCTTGCTTGGGTTGGGATGGCTTTGCTGCTAGGCAATCGCCAGCTCGATCTGGTGAAGACTCCAATGTTATTTAAGTAGTTCATTATTTAACAATGATGTGACATTGATCTGACAACTTGAGAGTAAGAGGTTAAATAATTTTTCTAGTATTTTATTATAAACTTCTAATAATACAAGGCGGGTAAGAAGATAGGAGATTCGTAACTTATTTTAGCATTTATATCTTAGCTGGCGGACTGAGAAGAGCTGAAATTTGTACACTGGGTACAACTTTTCGTGCTCTTTAAAAAATCCTAATTATATTTTTTCTAAAATAATTAGGGAGCCAATATTGGACCACTTCAAAATTTACATGGGATTCCCGCTCGACGTAGCAACACCCGGTATAGTCTAGGGCAGGGATGGCGAACCTTTTTGAATCAATGTGCAATTTTTGTAAAAAATGTAAAATGATATTCTACGCCTATCATCAAATACTAGTCAGTAAGAAAAAATTTTGAACGGCAAAAAAAGACATCAACTTAAAACTTTTAAATGACGTCCCTAGGCATCCCAAGAAGCCATGAAATACTTTTCAGAATCCGCATCCTGGTCTAGGAATATGCCATTGGTGGATTTTATATATTTTCTTTTAAACTAAACAAAATATGAAGACAAAAACAAAAGTCAAAAGCTATATTTTTATTTGCAAAGTCCAAAGACAATATAAAAGTTTGGTAAATATTTACAAATCGGGCACATCGTCGATTTTAAGGTGCTCGCCCACCTACGCGACGCGTCGCGACGCTTCGGACAAGTCTGCCAAATTAAAATAAAATCGGGTAACGGGTATATAAGGTATTTACAAAACCATTTTTTACAACTTAATATATGTTTCTTAAGAAAGAAGAATTTTGATGAGAAGAATCTGCCACAGCAGTTTGACACCACTTGGTTCACTAACACCATGAATAAACAGAAAATTGCAGGGTAACAAAAATAAATAGTTTTAAATATAAACCTTCATAAAATATGAAGAGATCTAAAAATACCGAAAAATACGTAAAAAGAATTTCGTCACGAAAATTGAAAATAAAAATAAAAGATACGAGATTTTCGACTCATTCCATTAATATAAAAATAAAGGTCAGGAACATTTACTTAGAACAGGAAACTGTAGGAGTAACAAAAATAGATTTCCACAGCTTAAAACGCATCATTCCAGCAGAGATCAAAACAATTTTTAAAAGATTTAAAATTCAAAGCATCTCATGACGACATGTCAAGGTTATTAAATTTTTAGAAGACTAAACTGTTATTTTTAAGGATGTTTTGAAATTAAATGCAGTCAAATAAAAAAGGAGTAATTAGTAATTTGCCAAAAGTATGAGGATGTTAACAGTTCTTTAAACCCTACGACTGTGGTTGTTGCCAAATTCCGCATTGGATTAGATATTTTTAACCAGCTTATAAGCTCACGAGCTTCTACACCATAAAATTATAAAGTAAATAAATGCATAATAATGGGATATAGTAAAAGGTATTAAGGGTGCAGCTAAGATTTATTTTTTAAATGAGACATGGGACCCACTCCCATTATATACCAGATGCCATTTACGTAAAGAAGAACCCTTTACTTAATACAGAAAATTTGGTTTTCGCAATTTGCAAAAAAAGATAGATTTTTTTTTGTTTAGCACCTCCCAGAAAAAAAACGCTAGTTTTAAAACTTAATTAATTATTTCTATTTTGGTCGTGAGTTTAATGAAATTTTATTAACAAATCCTAAACATTGAAAAATTATCTAGGTATATTTTTCAAAAACCAAAAAAAAGTGGCTCTAACTATAAGAAAGAGGTGGACGTTGTTGCGAAATTTTCGAGTTGACAATAAAATTTAATTAGATTCAAAATATAGATAGAACATTTGCTTTTGAAACTTAGATTTTCTTGAGGAAGGGGGCTAAAAAAATACCTGTTTTTTTCGCAAATTTTCAATAAAAATGTCTTTTCCCAAGTCTTCCTCTGAAAGCTAATAGCCTCTAGTATTTATTTGGTGTCCGTTTAGAGGGTATGAAAAAAATTTAAAACTATATTTTTACCTAAAGAAACGGATATAGCGATTTTCTCAAATATATTTAAGATGCATGTTTCAAAAAGTTTCGAGATAATTTCCATAAATTTTATGTGGTTATTGATAAATCGTCGGCAATATTACAAAGTGGCGTATCTCAAAACAGGAAAATTTACTAGAGCCAATATTATTGTTTAAAAAGTGTTGCTTCTTTATATCAGAAGTTGCCATAATCTAAATATGGATAACTTATATATATATATATATATATATATATATATACATAAATATCCTAATTAACTTCTTTCGGCAATTATTTACAAACCGGACGCATCGCCGATTTTAATGAAATTTAGTATACGGATATTTTTTGAGGCGTTGATCACAAATCTAAGATTTTCAGTCGGAATCGTTTTGTTCTCGAGATATTCATCATCAGACTTAATAACAAAAACTAACCTGAATTTACTATTTTCCCTTTTGTTTGCACTCAATTTTTGAGTTTTCTGCTAATTTGGTACTTAATATTTGATTTCCACCTCCAAAAACACAATTTTTCTATTTATTTAACCCATTTTTTCCATAAAATTGTAAAGCTTCACTTTTAATCGCAGTAGCTTTGACGGCGCCAAAATTGTAAAGCTTCAGTTTTAGTCGCAGTAGCCTGCGATCGAAATGATTAAAAATGAAGCTTTGCAATTTTATGGAAAAAACGGGTAAAATAAATAGAAAAATGGGGTTTTAGAGGTGGAAATCAAATATTGAGTACCAATTAAGCTTTCAATCAAGAATTGAGTGCAAAATAGTGAATTCTGGTTAG
Organism: Listronotus bonariensis; assembly: GCA_014170235.1. Taxonomy (NCBI): domain Eukaryota; kingdom Metazoa; phylum Arthropoda; class Insecta; order Coleoptera; family Curculionidae; genus Listronotus; species Listronotus bonariensis. Next base: position 48,762 of record JACEGR010001572.1, on the reverse strand, counting down.
TTTTTGTTATCAAGTCTGATGAATATCTGGAAAACAAAACGAGTCCGACTAAAAATTCTTTCAGATTCGTGATCAGCGCCCCAAAACACCCACATCAAATGTCATTAAAATCGCCGATGCGTCCGGTCTGTAAATAATTACCCTTATTTCATTTTACAAAGAAAAAGTCGCGCAAAAATACTATAAAAGCACCATTGTGAAATTGAAAAAAAATAAGATATGCTACTTCGTGATATGGACGACAAAATTGCCTATATGACTATAAAGGGCTTTAAAAATACCACATTTTAGCGCTCAAACGCGTCTCGTTTTTTTATGTGATGTCGCCCTGTTTGCTCGCTGCTGTCCTCGTCGCTCCACTATATTTTCAGCCTTACAAATAATGAAAAAATCTGACAACTTATTTGGAGACTACAGAAATAATCCAACAGACTGATATTTTTATTTATTTTGTATGTAAAACATAATAGAGTTAAGGGTGGTGTAAATTTACAAGATTCTACTATTTAGAATTGTTTATATTTTTGATAATGTAGGGGAATCATAAATAAATAAATGTTTTTACAGTATTTTGCCATAACAAAAAAATAATAATAAAAATCATCTGCTGTCATAGTAAACCTTTTTTTTTAATTTTAAGTACTTAATGCACTTAGCACACTAAAATAATGTAATTAAATCAAAATAATATATGTTTTTGCTAATTCAGATTAACGATTATGTTTCTTATTGCAGTCAGTCACGAAGTAATGTAACAGGTATACAAAGATTTTATTTTATATTTAAGTCTAAATGGAAAATTTGGCCTCAAGTACAAAAAAGGAAATATATATATATATATATATATATATATATATATATATATATATATATATATATATATATATATATATATATATATATATATATATATATATATATATATATATATATATATTATAAATCACTTTTAAATAAAATTGGCCAAATAATAAATTTTATGGTTTAAAACTGAACTAACCCTTCATAGTAATAGAAAAAAAAGCTAATAGTTCGATATAGCGGTTTTCGCTATTATAAGAGATTTTCGAAAAATTCTTTTTTAGGGCGTTTCTATAGGACATTTATGAGGCAAAACTGTGTGCGCGTTTTCCAGAATCCATTTCTATAATTTATTATTCATAAAAACATATTTACGGGACGGTGGAGTGAACAGGGGTGCTGAGTGGGGACAAAACAGTAGAAATCCTACATTAAATGCCCAAAAACCGTATTTCACAGTACACACCGCACTTTCTGTTTACAAAAATGTCCAAAAAATTGTTTGAAAAAATTAAAAATAAATAATAGTACAACAATCCCGCCATGGCTGTCACTGCAGAGTTTGCAATAGAATTGTAAATGTCTTGCGATGTTGCCAAATAAAGTGAGAAAGTGTCAATAGCTTAAAAAAGGAAGATACAGGACAAAATTTATATGAAAAAGTAAGTTATTCCTTCTTCCTAATATAATTTGTAGAGAAAAAGGAAAATACCTAAACATAAAGAAGGAGGCATTTCTACAAAAAATACCATTATTTCTCATAGAAATTTGTAGACGATGATTTTCATGAGTGAAACTATAGAAATTTAGGACTTCCATTGTCTTTATTTATAGGTATTCAAACAACGTTTCAGGCAGTCCTATCTCTGTCCATTTTTAAGTGTAAACTAATACTTGAAAATGGACAGAGATAGGACTGCCTGAAATGTTGTGTGAATAGTTGTAAATAAAGGCAGTGGAGAGGTCCAAAATTCATTAAGTATCACTGAGGACCATTAATGTCAAAAACGGAAATGTTTATTTACAATTATTTTAAGAAAAACGCAAAATACATTTGGGATTAATAAGGAATCATAAAAAACTCCCGTATAACAAGTTTCATTAAAATCGGTAATAGAAAAATAAGTAAATAATTACAGTAAAATAATAAGGGTGTTTGTGTTTTCTCTGATGATTTAATGCCAAAACCAATTAAAAAATACATGATTCTTGTTCAATATAATATGACACATGGTACTCACCCAAGAAATCTCTATAATGAATTAACGAGCTGCATGCTTTAGGTGATGGATAAGTTCCCATTGCAAGTGGCCTTATCCATTTCCTTTTAGAAAGATCTAATCTCCAAAGATCGTTAAATGTAGTCATTGCACTTGTACATCCTCCAAACACATACATAGAATTATCATATACCACGGCTGTGTGAGAATACCTTTTGGTGATTGTAGGTGCCATTTCAACTGGAGTTACCCGTTCCCATTCAACCTCGAATTCATTTATTGCCTTTTGAAAGTTTCTTTGCTTTGTTTTTGCTACATCTACAAGAAAATTGTTATTTTAGACCAAGCAGAAGGATGCAAACTTCTAATTGAAACTAGGATAGTTAATAAAAAGGTCTTTTTAGTACACATTTCGAGACACATTTAATAAAAGCAAATCTGGCTAAGAGAACTATATGTATGCTTACTTAAAACACATCTTCTCCACTTTTTAGAAACCAACATACAATCATGTAAATCTTTGTAGGGTGATATTAGAGATAAAATAAACTCTAGTACTTCTTCTGGCAAATCTTCAATAGATAACTCATCTCTATTTTCTATACTTTCGTTTTCCATTTTAGCAAAGTAAACTGTATTAAGATAACTCGACTTTCATGAGTGAAAATGCTTGAATACATGAAATTTATATCATTTTTGGATTTTGTTGATGTTTTTTTGGAATGTCATTTTTCTTGAACAGCTGCCAATCTGTCTTCTTTAAAAAATATTTGGCCACATCTACTAAAGATAAAAGAATCTTCTTTAAAAAATGGCATTGTCTTCGGCATACAACTACTGAAGATGCTATGAATTTGGTCTTTGTTTTTATATATAAAACAATGATTTAGTCAATGCATGTTTGAGTTTTGATTTGAAATCGCCTTTGGTTGCAACCGTTACAACCAAGATACAACCATATCCATTATCGCCTTGTGCTGGCCTTGTGATCGTAAACAAATAAACGTCAGTCAAAGTCGAAAGTTTAAAAACGAGAAATTTAATGATAAAATTGATTTTTAATAATCTAATTATTAGTTTGATAGTTATGCTGCCCACGTAATAACAAAAATATAATTTTTAATGTTTATACTAAAATTAGCAATAAAGAACAAAATGAGCGAACTTAAAAGTTTGTTTTCAAATTTTAACATTGTGGGGCCCCTTAGCTTGGCCGTAACTATTCCATGGATTATGTTCAAAATGATAAGTGCTGCCTGTCTAAAAAAGGATACAATGAGCTTATTGGAAAGGTAAAGGTTTATTGTTGCTTTGTTGTTGTTTAAGTAATTTAATTATGAAAAATGTGCCATGCTCTTATATTAAAAATTACATTGATTATGGAACATCATTAAAGACCTCAATGATATATATATATATATATATATATATATATATATATATATATATATATATATATATATAATATTTAGGCTTTGAAGACTGTCTCATGATAAAAATATTATTAATAGTAATATGTATTTTATTTCGCACTTTTAGGTGGTAGCTATTACAGGAGCTAGCTCAGGTTTAGGTGAGGCTTTGGCTCATGAGTTCTATAAGCATGGTGCTCAGGTAGTTCTTTGTGCTAGACGTAGACAAGAACTAGAAAGGGTCAGAACAGACTTGTTGCATACCCACTGTAAAGATACCACTCATCCACCAATAATCATTCCATTAGACCTTAATGAAACTAGTGAGTTGCAAAATCACGTTGACAAGATTCTTTCCATAACTGGACGAATAGATATTTTGGTTAACAATGGAGGAATCTCACATAGGGCGAGAGTAAGAGACACAACTTTGGATGTTGATAAAAAGATTATGGCTGTGAATTATTTTGGGGCTGTAGCTCTTACAAAAGGTACATATGAGAGGGAGGGTTCCAAAGTGTGCAATCTTGAATATTACCACATTTCAATGATTCAATTCAATCAATGAACCTGTAATTAAATGTAATGCATTTTTTCTTATGTAGGAATACTATGTTATGGATGCAGTGATTTTTTTCCCCTTTAAAAAACTATGTTTTATAAATGAATTTATTGACCTCCAAAAATTGCTTGCATGGCAATTAACCCTTAAGTAGGCGCGCAGGGGTCAAATTGACCCCCAGCGTTGCCATTTTTGTAATAACTTTGAGATTCTTTACAATTATAAAAATATCTCCAGGTAGCTTCCTAAAACCTCGTTAGGTATATGCTAATTGCAAAAACCAACACCATTTATTCAAAAAATTTAGTTTTTGTGCTTGGGGGTCACTTTGACCCCACGCGCCTACTAACGTTACAGTTTTGAGCATCGAGTTGAGGGAGGTTCAGGAAGTCAGAACAAATGTATTATTTGTCCCACACAAAAAAATCACAATCAAATTTTTGTTTGAAATAAAAACAGCCATAATGTGCAAATATCATATGAAAACAATTTGTGAGCAGTGTCTAGCTCTAAGACAACAAGAAGGAACAGATTCAGAATTAACTCCTCTTGTATCACCTATCCTGGGACAGACTGTATAGGTTTACAGAAAGAAAATAGGGCAACAAAGCTATACATTATTTTTAAAATAATAATTGCAGTAGGGCTGAATTTACTTTTTAAAAAACTTGTGTTAATATACTATAACGAACGAATAACCCATTGAATAATAGAGTTTTTATTAAAATTCATAAAGTTGTATTTATTTGTGTTTTCAGCTGTACTTTCTGACATGCTAAAAAGAAACAAGGCCACATAGTTTTTATAAGCTCAGTTCAAGGATTAGTAGCTTTACCTGACAGATCTGCCTACAGTGCATCCAAACATGCGTTACAAGCCTTCGCAGACAGTCTTCGAGCAGAAGTAGCCTCAGAAAACCTTTTTGTTAGTGTCATCAGCCCTGGTTATGTCAAAACTAACCTTTCCTTAAATGCTTTGACAGGTAGTGGTGAAGCTCATGGCCAAATGGATGCCACCACTGCATCAGGGTACAGCCCCGAATATACAGCTAATGAGATTGTTAAAGCAGTAGTAACAAAGAAAAGGGAAGTAGTACTAAGCACACTTCTTCCGAAAATAGTAATATTTTTGAGGAAATTTCTACCTTTTGTGTATTTTTTCGTGATGGAGAAGAGAGCCAGGAAATCTACGCTAAAGGATTTAGCAAGTAGCTTGAATGGTGTCGAGAAGAAAAATTCTTAAGGAATAGCATGACATTACCATGTCCTTAAATTTTGTATTTTAAATGTATTAAGGGTTTTTAAACTTTTTTATTTTGTATGAAACCAAATGACTACAATAAGAATTTTATTGCAGAAAAATATTTTTATTTTATGTATAGGGTGTCCCAACTCTATTTATACACGAAATATTATTGCCCCTTTACAAGGGGCATTAAACTTTAAATTAAAAATGTTTATCTTAAGACACCCTTTTTAATGACAGTATTAGTTAATATACAGGGTGTCTCAAAAACAGAATTTTTATTGTCAAGTAGGTTTTTTTTTAATGAAACACCCTGTATATTTTAACAAATTCTGACCGTATTAAATTCTACATGAAAAATGTAAAACACACTATACGTCAATTATTGCTGGTTTTTAAGATATAAACGGCATGTTAACCCTCTCATTAACAGTTAAAAATAAAGAAAGGAAATAGCATTTTGATTTTAACTATTTTTAAATATTTCTGTTAGTGTCAGAGTGACAAATAATATGGTAACAAGTAATTAATTACTTTCCATTGTAAGAACTACTAACAGGTAGATCAGTCATTTAGTTAATTTTACACACATATTTACTAATTCAACTAAAAACCAGCCACAGTATTGCTGTTTTTCAGGGCAAGTAAGTAAATATATGTCTAGATTAAATAAATGGAAAGTAAATTAATTACATGTTATCAAATTATTTTGTTACTCTGACATATAGTGTGTTATATATTTTCGATGTAATGTAGAATATACATTGTTCCATTAAAAAAAAACCCAAATCTTAAACAGCACAAACTTTCCATTGAGCAGTCCCCCATATAAGTAAAGCATGCGTCTACACTATTTCTTGACCTTGCTGCAGAGCTGGGCTACACTACCAAACAATGGTGTAGCTGTGGAGCGGACATAAAGCATCGCGAGACCCGTGCTAAACTTATATGGGGATTGCCCAATGTAAAGTTTGTGCTGTTTGGGTTGACAATGAAAATACTGTTTGACACCTTGTATAGTAAAGTCCGTTTTTTCTGCAATTTTGTTGCAGCAACTTTCTTTCAACAATAAACTTGCTGCAAGTTTATTGCAGATTGGTTTTACAGTCGGCAATTCGCTTTTGCAAAAATAGGGCAAGGTACCAACATGCAAAAATGTGAAAATAAAGTTAGAACCTAACCTAGCTTTTTGACTTGTATTGAAAATATCTGTTAAAAATGAAAAAATCGAACGAAAAGATCCACCGCGGCTACAATTTGCCTCATTATTGCTGCCGCTACCCTCCTGGGGGATGAAAATTCAAGAAACAAAGCAAGAAGGTGGTGGTAACTCAACTAGTAACTTTGGGTGGGGTTGGTACCACTAAAATAACCAAATTTTTCCCAGGCTTGCAGTTGCAACTGCAAGAAAAATCGGTCCAATTGGTAAAGTTGCAAGTCGCAATAAAGTTGCAGAATAAGCTGCCAAAAATCAGCTGTTTGCGTACTGCGCATGCCTACCACAAGTTTTTGCAAGTTCCAAAAGAACTGTAAAACGGACTTAACTAATACTGTCATTAAAAATAGTGTATTCAGGGTGGCTTTCCAGTGACGAAAATTTTCGTGCTTCACGCTCCAGGGCTTGAAGCTCTTGAACTGCTCTAAAAAGTTAGTCACTGGAACGCATCCTTAGACAAGGAAAGATGGATACTTTAAAAAAAATTAAAATTTCGTTGTTTTTAACCTTTCTTGGCTTTATAATAATAATCTCTTTTTAATATCTAATTCCATTTTAAATAAAATTTTAAAAATCCATCCTTAACCATTAAAATCACGTTTGAAGCTCAAAAACCAAAAGAGGGGTTGGTGCATGAGGGGCAAGGGGAAAGAAAAACGGAGTAGCTCAGGTGCATAACACTTTCCGTCACTGGAACGCCATAAAGTAGAACGAAATGCTCCTGAGCTACTCGGGAGCGCTCTATTTGCGTCACTGGAAAGCCACTCTGATAAACATTTTTTCATCTAAAGTTAATTTTGTATCTTGTACAGGGGCAAAAGATATTCCGTAAATAAATAGAGTTGGGACACTCTGTATAGTTCTTTTTTAATTTTGGAGTGAGACTCCCATGAAATATAGGGTAATATGTTTATTTGTTTTTTTTTAAGAAGTTTAGTTTATGTTACAAATGTTTGTTAAATAGTTTAAAATCTATGATTTAGACAAGTTTTAAGTAAATAACACTGGTCAACCAAATTTTTACTTTATTTTGGCCACACATAAAATGGTTATATATTTTTTAAATAAGAGTTTATGTATTAGGTTTAATTTTGTTATTAAATAAAAATTGACCGTTATTATACTAAAATAAAAACATCTTTAAAAAATAAATTTATATCATTGATTTTATTATTAATTTATCAACTTTAACCTCTTTAGTACGTTAATTAGATAATTAATTTATCTTAAAACACGTGCTAACAATGCCAGACGTATTTACAATTTTTAAAAATGCAATATTGTGAGTTATTTAAACAAAACATTTATTATTTTACAATTAACCATTTTTGTTTAATATTAAATATCTGTACTTAGGAGATGTGCTTCAATCACGTGATGTTTTTTCAACAAAATTTTGACCCCCCTCCCACTTTGTGATACTTGGTGAGGTTTTAAACTAACCCTTCCCTCCCCATTACCTATCACATGTATTTTTTGGTACAAAGTAGATTTTTATTATTTTTTTACAATAATATCTTTAAATAAAAGAAATTTAATCTAATTTTATTCTAGAAAATAAAGAACGATTATAAAAATATTCAGACATAAAAATTGAAAGATTTTCAATAAAAAAATAAATACACGTGATATCTTCCCTACAACCCCTCCCCTAGTGATGTTTAGTGATGTTTTTCCAAACCCTTTCCCCCTGTTCAAGCGTCATGTGATTAATGGACGACCCCTTACATGCCGCATTTGCATTTGTATTAACCCATATAACATTTTTTCCGGCGTTGTACATTTAATTTACTGGCAATGCCAACACTCTTTAATGGCAAGGCATTGGCAAAAGGTATCAAAAAGACGCGAAAGTGGGCAATTGGCCGTTATTAGGCCACGTGTTGCAGATAAAGTGATGGCATCCGTCATTAATAAGTTATTGGCAAAAAAATGCGTTTAAGATGATGGCATCCATCATTAATGTTATTGGCAAAAAAATAACAAAAAGACACGAAAGTGGGCAAATGCAGCTCTCCCAAGCAGCAAGCTGACGTCTTATTGACGAAAATTGTCGCATATACTTTTTTTAAAAGCTAAAATGATGCGATATTTTATTTAAAAATTAAAATAGGAAAAAACTCCTTACTGCATGCAATTTCCTTGCAATGCAAAGTACCATCTCTCGGAACACTGTCCAACTTGGAGATGCAGATTTTTACACCAGCCGAAGATATTTCTTTCAAAGCTAAGTGAGATCACCTACCGCAGACCGCTCTCGAATTATTTTTGTCTAATGGGTACGGTTTAGACGATAAAAACCGAAGATATTGCAGAAACGTAGTAGTTTATTGTCCATTACACCATCTATCGGTATGTCAAAAAAACTATTAAATATATATAATATTTTTATTAACACGTCTTTAAAACTTTTAATAAAGTTTTAAACAAAATGTTTACAGCTCCTAACAGTCTACTTGAATATCTTGCCTTCTCGACTAGCCATCACCAATTAATCACACAACACACACTTATTAGGTAAGGAATACATTTAATTATGTCTATTAAAAAACTTTTTTCTTAAAAAAACTAAAAAGCTAGAAAAACCACGTAGAAAACAAATGCACAAAACGGTCACCTTCGGTCGAAATTAACGTAGCTAATTTTACCATCATTTTATTTTTAATCGTTCCAAAATACATAATAAACATTTTGTTTGACCTAATTTTTATTTGCATGATTTTTAACAATAAAATGTTATAAAAAGGCCATTTCCAAATTATGTCAAAAACATAAGATGATGTTGTTTAGCTGCCATTATAAATAAAACAGATCAAAAATTGCTTTAATGTTAGTTAAATACCAATGTTAATAAGATGGTTTAAAAAGTATGAATATGCGTTGAAGGTTTGCCTTCAAAATCCAATATTTATTTGCCTACAACAAAAACGCGTGCTTTATTTAATCAGGATTGGTATGCCGCCATTTTTGTATGCTTGCCGGCAATTCGCCTGCATGTAACAGCCTATAAAGTCAATTTTAAATACGGCCGAGTAAATCAGCTCGATTTTGTATTAAGGGAGGTTTCACATAGCAATAGATTTGTAGTTGTTTTTAGGAATTAATTACTTTTATGTTTTGTTTTTATAAATAATTTATGTAGGGTCTGAAAATAGTATTATCTTTTTACAAACATGTCCACGCTACTAGCAACATAGACAGGGAAACTGATGAATTTACTACTGTCCGTTTTCGATACTTAACACCAATTACCTTTTATCCTTTACCACATATTTGCAAAGACTGCGGCTTCAAGAAAGCAAATAATATTTTAATTCAAAATTAAATCTTCAAAAACATTCCACATTTATGGCCGCGTTCTTGCGAGTTTTGTTCACGCCGCTCGAATGTCAGGCAATGTTCGCCTAAGTTTTCCTTATGTTTCTACTAGAGTGGATCTGTCTGTATGCATTTATGACATGTTGTCGTTTGTGTTTTTGGTGGCAGTGTTTCTAAATAAATTATTTGGAATCTGAGAAATCTTTCTCATTTTTTTTTTTTATAGTTAGTTTAAAGTGTTGTGTAAGTGTTAATAAAAAATAAAATGTTGAAAATCAAATTTTGTTGTTTTTTGCCTTAAAAATGATTTTAATAAAACAAAAACTAAACATTTAAAAGGGCATTTATTCTGAATGATATTTCCCAATAATGAAAACAACATTTTCTAAATATATCTACAACTTTTTCAACAACCTAATTTACAGAACACTATCCCCCATTAATATTACTGACTACTAATTCTCAAACTTTTAATTCTTTGGATTAAATGCCAATAAAAATGCGGCAGTTTCGATTTTAGAGGAAGTTTTAAAAACCAACCTGTATAAATTTACATGGTTTACTTTGGAGAAAATTACATACATATACAGGGTTTTGCAAATTGTTTGTGTAAAAATAAATAAATATGTATAAGCGTCCAAAGTAACCATAAGTTTAAATCAGAGAAAAAAATAATCTTTTGGAAAATTGACAAACCTCCTTGGCTACTCGTTTACTATATAAAAAAAAACAGAAATGTTTAAAGAAATTTTTTAATACTAAAATACCATTTTTCAACCAAAGACACTGATTTTAAATTACCAATAGGCATTTTAGTTTTAGATTATCTTGGTAAACACTACTTAAACATTTCTGTGTGCTAATTCCTTAAGATTATTTTTTTCAAGGTGCTAACTTCCCTCTTTTTTGAATACCATTTCTACAAGAAAAATTAAACCAGATGGTACAGTTTTATTTTCTCTACCCCTCACGTTCTTTTACTTTGAATATAACCTGTAGATACACATAGCTGCAGCTGCCAGTGAAACTGTACAATGTAAAATTTTTCTACGTGTATCATCTTTACGAACTAATACTATTGGTGATGCAGCTGTCAGGGCACTAAGAATTGGAAGCCTTGCTAGTTTTCTTGGATCTCTTTCCACCTAAATATAAAAATCAGGGTTAATAGTTCGATATAGCGGTTTTCGCTATTATAAGAGATTTTGAAAAATTCTTTTTCAGGGCGTTTCTATAGGTCGATTATAACACAAATCTGTGTGCGCGTTTTCCAGAATCCATTTCTATAATTTATTATTCATAAAAACATATTTACGGGACGGTGGAGTGAACAGGGGTGCTGGGTGGGGACGAAACAGTAGAAATCCTACATTAAACGCCCAAAAACAGTAGGTTCGTTTTGTTTCTAAAATTTAGAACGGTTCGTGTTCAGTTCCAGTTATGCGCAGAACTATATGTGCATAAAGTTGAAGTTTCGAATCATCCCAGAACAGTTCAAACGATTCGAAAACCAAAACACGCTTTTGTATCCCTTACCATTCTAAATTAAAGAAGAGAAGTTTAAGTAAGACATAACCTCAAATATTTATTTTGATTTTGTTTTAAAGGCTGTGAATTCACCGATTTTTACATTTTCTTCAAAAATGAATGGCAACGATGGTAAGTTGAGGAAGTTGTTACCATTTTAGTAATTTAAAGATTCTTTAAATTTTATTTTAGAACTTCACGAAGAATTGAGCCCATACATAAACTTGTGTAGCAGTGGCACAGCTTGGGATGAGAATTTTTTAATAATAAAACCCATACGCTGGAACTCATAGATTTGTACAAAAATATAAACCCAAGGTGGGAACATTTGAGGTAAAAAATATGAAAAGATTATGGGAATTGGTAGCTAGGGACCTTTCCAATTTACATAAAATAACTCTGAGCTCCAACAAATGTGAAAATAGGTGGAAAGTATTGGAACGCAATTATAAGAAGTTTATAGATAATAATAATAAAACAGGAAGGGGCAGAAAATTTTTTGAATTTGAGGACGAATTTAATTCTATATTTGGGAACAAAAGGAACATAAAGCCCGCCTTTTTATTATCAAGTACAACTACTGAAAAGGCTCTTGAAGAAGTCCCCAATACTAATCTTTCTACTGAAAATGAAATAGTTATTTTAGAAAATCCTGAAGTGTGTAATGTAGTAGACAGCAATATGGTGGTAGAGACCTCCAAACCGGACGTGACAGCAGGCACCAGTAAAACAGTTCAAATAAGTATTCAAAATACCCGACAATTAAACTCAGAAAACACCCCAAAAAGGAAGAGGTCCATACGAAGCAGTTCATCATCTTACAAAAAAGAAATGAAATATTGCAAGACCTGAAAAACGATTTAAGAAAACATTATAATGAAAAAGCTGAGAGAGAAGAAAAAAGGCTTGAATTAGCACGACAGAGATCTGAGGACAGAAAAAAAGAACTGCACTTCTTGAACAGTACTTAGAAATTTTGAAAAATCAACAAGGTCACTAAATTATATATACAGGGTGTTTCCTAATTGCGGTAAGAAAATCTAATGGCATATTCCTAAGCCGATTTTATGAAAAAAGTTCATATAAACATAGGTTCGAAAATGCTTTGTTTCTAAGATACAGGATGTTAAACTTTAAAAAGAAAATTGGGTTTTTAATATCTTAAATATGCTTTATCCTATTTTAATAAAATTTGGCTGTAATATTTGTTAAAACAGGAAGTTAATTTAGCCCTAAACTAATTTTAATTTGTGAGACCAGTGGCGGCATGAGACGCATCTTAGCTAATATTATTGACAAAAAAATGTATGCCACTGACTTTTTTGCAACTTTTATATCTTCTCCGGATGAAACACCTAAAAATGCAACTTTTTTGTCTCTTTATATTTTTCCAGAAAAAATAAAATCCACTAACCTGCATGATCCTGGACCATACAAGAAACATTAGGGCATTTTTTTCTTTTTAAAAATTAAGTGTTATAACCTCTTATTAGCAAATATGTAATAACAAGAAAAAATGCTTAATTAAATAAAATTTAGTTTTAATCTTACAAATTTTTAGGTTTCTTGACAAGTTTAACACCCTGTATCTTGAGAATGAAAAGTTTCAGGACTGTTTATATGAACTTTTTTCATAAAAATAGCTCAGGAATATGCCCTTAAATTTTCTTACCGCATTAAGGAAACACCCTGTATACATATTTACCTTAAATTTTATAACCTATTGAAGGGTATTTTTTATTTTTACATTTACTGAGAATTTTTTTTTAATTTCAATGTTTGTTCCTTATATAATTTAGTTATATATCAGTTTAATATATCTGTACTGTTACTACTTTTAAAGTACTTTGTTATGTTACGTTATATTCAACTTAAAGAGAAGACTCTAAATTGGTTTAGTTAGAAGTATACTTTTAAAATATTTTGTTTTGTAAATATATTTGTTGTATGTATTTTTTATTTTTGCATTTACTGAAAATGTCAATGTTTGTTCCTTATATTATTTAGTCATGTATTTGTTTAATATATCTTTACTATTACCACTTTTCAAGTACTTTGTTATGTTACATTATGTTCAACTTAAAGAGTAAGACTGTGAAAAGTTTGGCTGTTAGTGTAATTAAGATTTTGGATTAATACTTTTGTTTTGTTAATGTATTTGTTTAATACCTATTAAAAAGTATTTTTATTTTTGCATTTACTGAGAATTTCAATGTTTGTTCCTTATATTATTTAGTCATGTATTAGTTTAATATATTTCTACTATTAACACTTTTCAAGTTCTTTGTTATGTTACGTTATGTTCAACTTAAAAAGTAAGACTGAAAAAAGTTTGGCTGTTAGTGTAATTAAGATTTTGTATTTTTAATACTTTTCTTTGGTTTAGTTACAACCTACGTTGAAAATATTTCGTTTTGTTAATGTATTTACTTATAAAAATAAAAAAATATATATATTTTTTAAGGTTGATTTTTTGTGTTTGGGCTCAAGGAATTAGAATTTTTATAAAATGTTAACAATGAAATAAAACTTTACTTGCAAACTAATTTATTATTCAAGGTATTTTTAAAAGGACATATTTTTCTTGCATTTTTAACGATACTGGTCCATAAGTATATATGAAACCCAGTTTACCAGCTTAAAAATCTTTTATTTTTCAAAACATTTAACCCTATTTTTTGAAAGATTGTTTTTTTGTTGGATTTTGTGTGGTTTATGTTTTTAATTATGGATTTTGGTGGAGTTATGGTAAGTAAACCAAACAAAAAAATAAAGGTATTTTGAAACAATGTTATTAAATACGAATACAAGGTATATAAAATATATTAGCCAGTTTTAAAATGAATAAGTTTTACTTTATATATTGGTTGGACTGCATAATATACCAAAAATACTTTGTTTTTAAACTAAAATTAACGATTAGTGTTAAAATCCATGTTATAATAGCTTTTGCTATACATTCATAGATACTTATGTGTATATTTAATTTTAGGAAATGGTCTGTGAAAGCAGTAGCAGTAGTAGCATTTCTGAGAGTGAATCCGATGATTTTGATGATAATTTGGTAGCTCAACTTGTTCCAGAAGTATTGGAGTATAAACAGAAAAATGAATTTTTTTGAAAATATTATCCCCAATTATACAGATAATGAATTCTTGGTGCATTTTAAAGTACCAAGGAATATCTTACACTCTTTAGCTATAGAATATGAAGAGAGTGAATATTATTCTAAAATTCAGACTGGTTTCAAGCCTGTACCCTCGGATAAGTGCATGTTTGTTTTTTGTTGGTATGCAACACATGAGGCAGCATCATTTCAAGATGTGGCTGATCGCTTCAATATAGCACGAAGCACTTTACATCTTATAATACACAATGTTACCTTATTTTTAAGTTTTAAGTCCAATTCAATTATTAAGTGGCCAAATAATGCAGAGAGGGTAAAAATAGCTGAAGATTTTAAACAAATGGGTTTTCAAGATGTGGTTGGCTGTATTGATGGGACCCATATAATGATTGATAAGCCAGAGGAAGATCCTGATTCCTATCTTAATAGAAAGAAATATTACTCTGTGCAGGTAATAATTTTACACAAGTTTATTTACTTTTGACTTTGTTTTTTTACAAAGACACAAATTTTGTTTTCCTAAATTTTGTCAATTTCACAGATTAGTACCTAACTAAATATCAAATTTAAAATAAATGACCCATAAAGTATAATTTTCAGTAGATAACAACAAAACAAGATCTGGTTTCAGATAACTTATAGATTTTTCTTATTTTTAGGTTCAGTTGGTATGTGATTCCCAGAGAAAATCACTGATGTATTTATTGGCTACCCAGGATCAGTTCATGATGCTAGGGTGTTTAAAAATTCGCCACTTTTCGAATCATTGGCACCTAAATGCGGGGATAAATACCTGTTGGGTGATAGTGCTTACCCATGCTTAAGGAATTTACTTACCCCTTATAGAGATTATGGAAATCTAAATGACACTGAAAAAAATTTTAACAAAAAGTTAAGTCATTGTAGAGTACTGATTGAACATACAATTGGATTGTTAAAACAACGCTTTCGACAGCTATATCACCTTAAAATAAGGAAGATTGAAGACATTTGTCATTTTGTGAGAGCATGCTGTGTCCTCCATAATTTAGTTATGGAATATAATTTAACATACGATGCAGACACTTCAGAAAATAATGTTGAAAATATTGATCCAGATATTATCGCAAATGACAATATTGACATGGAAAATGATGAGTTTGATGGAAATGAAGCTGGGCATAATTTTAGGAACTACATTGCTGCTGTTCTTATGCAGCTCTAAGAAAGCCCCAATATTTTATTTTAAAAATACCTCTTTAAATTGTCAATGTTAAATAGTTCATTATGGACGTTTCAAACATTAATTAGTTTTTTTTTAATAACCTAGAATTGTAATATTAATAAACTTTTTTATTTAAATTAAATATTTGTAATATATGTACTTTTCTTTGAAAAATCCTGTCTATATATACAGCGTGTCTACTTAAGTTCGCACCATATAGAAAACTTTTTATTATTAATTTCACGAAAAAAGTTATTCTTTATAAAAAGTTCTGCATGGTCTAAAAAATGCAATCACCAGATATTTTTGCGGTGGTATACCAGGTACATATGTCAAAAAGTTTTAATTCATTGTTAACAATGAAATAAAACTTTACTTGCAAACTAATTTATTATTCAAGGTATTTTTAAAAGGACATATTTTTCTTGCATTTTTAACGATACTGGTCCATAAGTATATATGAAACCCAGTTTACTAGCTAAAAAAATATATAAATAATTTATGAAAAAAATGGATATAAATATATTTAATTTATAAAATTTACAATTTGTAGATGCTACAAAGTCAAGAAATAATGTCACAAAAAAATATATGAGTATACAGCATGTCTACTTAAGCACCATATAAAAAAAAATGTATTATTAATTTTACAGAAAAAAGTTATTCTCTATAAAAGTTCTGCGTGGTCTAATACCCAAAATGCAATAATCAGATATTAATTTTTGCAGTGGTATACGAGGTATGTCAAATAATATAAATTTTGCTCAAGAGGAAAGTACCCTATATTTTTATAATATAACAAAATTTTATAAAGAAAAAAACGTTTAGGATTAAAAGTAACATTCAAATATGCAAAGTTGTTCATTTTCAAGAAAAACTTTTTTTTATCAATTTTTTATGCGTTATGGGTGGAAATTAAGTTTGTACACTGGTGCATACTTATTTCGAAATGAAATATGTTAAGAAAGCTTAAGAACTGTCAAAAGAGCAAAAAACTCGCAGAAACGTTTTGCTATCATGCAAAAAATGTTAAACAATTTTTTTTTTAATTAACTAATGTGCATATTTAAAAGGTATTTTTAATCCCAAACATATCTTTTCCTTATAAAAATCTTCGATATTATGAAAAATAAGGGTACTTTCCTTGAGCCAAAATTTATATTTTTTGACATATGTACCTGGTATACCACCACAAAAAATATCTGGTGATTGCATTTTTAGACCATGCAGAACTTTTATAAAGAATAACTTTTTTCGTGAAATTAATAATAAAAGTTTTCTATATGGTGCGAACTTAAGTAGACACGCTGTATATATAGACAGGATTTTTCAAAGAAAAGTACATATATTACAAATATTTAATTTAAATAAAAAAGTTTTCTAGGTTATTAAAAAAAACTAATTAATGTTTGAAACGTCCATAATGAACTATTTAACATTGACAATTTAAAGAGGTATTTTTAAAATAAAATATTGGGGCTTTCTTAGAGCTGCATAAGAACAGCAGGCAATGTAGTTCCTAAAATTATGCCCAGCTTCATTTCCATCAAACTCATCATTTTCCATGTCAATATTGTCATTTGCGATAATATCTGGATCAATATTTTCAACATTATTTTCTGAAGTGTCTGCATCGTATGTTAAATTATATTCCATAACTAAATTATGGAGGACACAGCATGCTCTCACAAAATGACAAATGTCTTCAATCTTCCTTATTTTAAGGTGATATAGCTGTCGAAAGCGTTGTTTTAACAATCCAATTGTATGTTCAATCAGTACTCTACAATGACTTAACTTTTTGTTAAAATTTTTTCAGTGTCATTTAGATTTCCATAATCTCTATAAGGGGTAAGTAAATTCCTTAAGCATGGGTAAGCACTATCACCCAACAGGTATTTATCCCCGCATTTAGGTGCCAATGATTCGAAAAGTGGCGAATTTTTAAACACCCTAGCATCATGAACTGATCCTGGGTAGCCAATAAATACATCAGTGATTTTTCTCTGGGAATCACATACCAACTGAACCTAAAAATAAGAAAAATCTATAAGTTATCTGAAACCAGATCTTGTTTTGTTGTTATCTACTGAAAATTATACTTTATGGTTCATTTATTTTAAATTTGATATTTAGTTAGGTACTAATCTGTGAGATTGACAAAATTTAGGAAAACAAAATTTGTGTCTTTGTAAAAAAACAAAGTCAAAAGTAAATAAACTTGTGTAAAATTATTACCTGCACAGAGTAATATTTCTTTCTATTAAGATAGGAATCAGGATCTTCCTCTGGCTTATCAATCATTATATGGGTCCCATCAATACAGCCAACCACATCTTGAAAACCCATTTGTTTGAAATCTTCAGCTATTTTTACCCTCTCTGCATTATTTGGCCACTTAATAATTGAATTGGACTTAAAACTTAAAAATAAGGTAACATTGTGTATTATAAGATGTAATAGTGCTTCGTGCTATATTGAAGCGATCAGCCACATCTTGAAATGATGCTGCCTCATGTGTTGCATACCAACAAAAAACAAACATGCACTTATCCGAGGGTACAGGCTTGAAACCAGTCTGAATTTTAGAATAATATTCACTCTCTTCATATTCTATAGCTAAAGAGTGTAAGATATTCCTTGGTACTTTAAAATGCACCAAGAATTCATTATCTGTATAATTGGGGATAATATTTTCAAAAAAAAATTCATTTTTCTGTTTATACTCCAATACTTCTGGAACAAGTTGAGCTACCAAATTATCATCAAAATCATCGGATTCACTCTCAGAAATGCTACTACTGCTACTGCTTTCACAGACCATTTCCTAAAATTAAATATACACATAAGTATCTATGAATGTATAGCAAAAGCTATTATAACATGGATTTTAACACTAATCGTTAATTTTAGTTTTAAAACAAAGTATTTTTGGTATATTATGCAGTCCAACCAATATATAAAGTAAAACTTATTCATTTTAAAACTGGCTAATATATTTTATATACCTTGTATTCGTATTTAATAACATTGTTTCAAAATACCTTTATTTTTTTTGTTTGGTTTACTTACCGTAACTCCACCAAAATCCATAATTAAAAACATAAACCACACAAAATCCAACAAAAAAACAATCTTTCAAAAAATAGGGTTAAATGTTTTGAAAAATAAAAGATAACGCGCAGACTCCACCAATTAATTCAGAATCAGTTCTTACAGTTCCTACTCAAGGGTTAGAACTGCTGTTACCGTTCTCGAATCGTCCAAAACTAGTTCACAAAATAAACCAAAACAGCAAGCATCCAATACGGAATCGGTTCTAAATGAACCAAAATACTTTATACCCGACTGCGCAGGCTCGAACTGTTCTAGAATCGTTTCAATCGGTAACCAAAACGAACCTAGTATTTCACATTACACACCGCACTTTCTGTTTACAAAAATGTCCAAAAAATTGTTTAAAAAAATTTTAAATAAATAATGGTACAACAATCCCGCCATGGCTGTCACTGCATAAAAAAGAAGAGTTTGCAATAGAACTGTAAATGTCTTGCAATGTTGCCAAATAAAGTGAGAAAGTGTCAATAGCTTAAAAAAAGGAAGATACAGGACAAAATTCATATGAAAAATTAAGTTATTCCTTCTTCCTATTATAATTTGTAGAGAAAAAAGGAAAATACCTAAACATAAAGATGGAGGCATTTCTACAAGAAATACCATTGTTTCTCATGGAAATTGTGGATGTGGATAATCCCCGAAATAGGCTTGGTGTTAATTCTTCATAAGAAGTTAGGCAACGCTGCTTCTATCAAGACTGTCATTCTTATAATGACGAACTTCATGTTATCAGCTGACCAAAATGAATGTTCCTTCTTTAATTAATGGCGGTCGAGATATCTCATATGTGTGGGATAGTTTTTCGAAAAATTTAAATCTTTTCAAAATGAATTTACATTTTTCATGTGCCCCGAGTGCAGTGTATTAATGTTTTCTTGTGTTTGACGTTGGATTTATACTGTTTTGTCCCCACCCAGCACCCCTGTTCACTCCACCATCCGGTAAATATGGTTTTTATTAATAATAAATTATAGAAATGGATTTTGGAAAACGCGCACACAGATTTATGTCATAATCGACCTATAGAAACCCCCTGAAAAAGAATTTTTCAAAAATTTCTTATAATAGCGAAAACCGCTATATCGAACTATTACCAAAATCATCTATCATGATGCCACTCATAGACTGTAATCAAAATGACTTATTATTCTGACTTTTTATAAGAACTTAAAAAAAACTTACCTGATATTTAACACAGTGGTCAAACTGCCAAGATGCTGTATATAGTCCTGTACATAATACTGAAAATATACTCAATGGAGCCTGAGGCATAAAATTTTCGGGCCAAATAAAACCTACAAATGCAAATAAATAATTTATTTGTAAAGTAAAAGTACTTTAATCTAGATTAAGTAAAAAATGGTAATTGATAAGGATAAAATACCTAAATTCATAGGTTAGTATCGTCTTTACTGTTGTGACAAGCTTACAATTCTTATTAAATCAACTAGGTACTAAAATAAAATCATACCAGTGACTAAACTAGAAAATCCAGTGATAACTGCCATTTTGTGAAGACAATTTCCAACTGTAATCCACCTAGCGGTCTCATCTCCTAGTTGTGTAGGCTCTATCACAATAACGGCACAGCAACTATCTAGAGCCTTTTCCAGCTCCATAGCGAAAAAATCTTGAGAGTCATGACCATCATAGACTTCTCTGATAACAGCTACATTACTTGCATGCAATACTCTGAAATGTTAAGTAATATAGAATCCACAATATTGAAAAAAGGCTGAAAATATTACCTCTCTGGTCTATCTCCTCCACCATCCATATTTATAAAAGCGATGTACACAAAATATTATTAATTAAACCCCCAAAAGTTTACAAAAGGAGCGTTCTTGTTTTAAAATTTTAATAATATTTACTTCTTTTGTATTTCAAATTTTAAATGATGTTTGTTTAACTGTAAAAAAGGTAAAACTTCACCCCAAGTTATTCGATACCATAACCTAGGTATATTACAGACAGAATGTCATGATAAAACACAGAAAACACTGATTAAAAAAATAACTCGGCTTTGGTAGAGCCTTGACTTTTTTGCAAATATTTTGTCGTACTTTTTTTGAAGCTAAAAATAGATTTTGGCGAAAAATGACACTGACAAATTAAAATACCTGAAATAGATTTGACAACCATGGCAACATGTCAGCTGATACTAAATATTTACTGGTTGCCTAAGCTTGGCTTAGCCTAATCTAGTTAAAATTAAATCTGAAGAATTAATATTGCTGATCGTATACTCTCAGTTTTGTTTCAGGACATGTCTGCTGAAAATAGAGAAACTAATATTCTGCCTAGCAATGTGGTCTCCACTTTTGCTTTGGGTCAAAAGTTAAGTTATACCCCAACGTTGGAAGGATATTAAAAATTACACCTCTGCCTTGGCTTAAATAGTGGTAAAAGCTATAAAGAAAATGAAAAATGGCCTATAGAAAATTGTGGTATTTCCAAAAAGGCATCTATTTTTATCTAAAGGTTGCATTAACAGTTTTTCTACGGAGATGCCACCTTTAAGCAGCAGGGACAGAATTTCATAACCAGAAGACTACAATTCAGCTAAGAAAAAGCCACACGGTCATCAGTTTCCTTTCACTTTAAAATTATTTTCCTTTTCTGTTGCTCGCAGACTATTTAAACGACACGATTAGAAAGAAATAGTTGATTGCTGTCTTTATTTGTATGACACCTCTGTCTTTTTCTTAGCTGAATTCTACTATACAGTGGCGACCAAGAGAAGAAAAACTTTTAATATATTTTTTTAATTGGTAATTTTCTAGAAAGTTGTGGCAACTCCGATTTAGACAAAAATAGGTGTACGGGAAATTTAAACCAATCTTATTTTCAAATACAATTCTTAATTTAAAACTAAAGTGGCACACAATATTTGAGTTTTACCCTTTAAAACCTCCGTTTTTCTATGTATTTTAAACCTTTTATCAATTTAATCGCGAAGGTTCACTTTAAAAGTGCTGCAACCATGTATACACGGTGCCATCATAGTCTGCTGCGACTGAAAAGGATTGAAAGTGAAGCTATGCAATTTAATGCAAAAATAATGAAAAATACATAAAAAACGGGGTTTTAAAAGGTAAACATTAATGCCACAATTGCCACTTTACGTTTAAGTTAAAAATTGCGTGCAAAAAGAAGGGGGAATAATGTGAAAATAAGATTAGTTTAAATTTCAACTTTGATCATGGATATCTCGAGAACGAAACGTTTTCAAAAATTTTTTTATTTTTTTATCTTTGGACAAGCCACGAAGGCTAAAAGCCTAAATACTAAGGTACCGTGGGTGTCTTAAGAGAGGTAAGAGGGAGTTTGTTGACACGGGACTTAAATACTTGAAGATTTGGGGGGAAGGAATGACCTCCGCGGGCAGCAGGTTCCACAATCTAGAAACTCTAGGGATAAAAGAACTATACTGGACAATTCTTCAGAGCAAAAGCCATGGAACTACCTATAAAAAGCGATAAATCCCCCACAGCCCGACAATGGGCAAGAGAGGGAAGCCTTTCTGTAAGTGAAGGATCATTAATGAGAAGAATAGCTCTTCTTTGAATAGAATCAAGAATGCTTAGGGTTGTGGGGGACGCCATGCCCCAGATATGAGAACAATATTCCAAGGGAGGTCGGATTTGGGACACATATAAGGTGTATAAATTAGAAGCGGAAAAATACTTTTGGATCGAAGGTGAAATCCAAGCTTTTTTGAAGTTGCTGTGGCTATAGATACAATGTGTTTATGCCAGTTAAGGTTAGTTTCAAATGTGACGCCCACAAGATTGAAGGTTTCTTTGCTCTGTAAAAGTTGGCCGCTCATAAGTAGAGGATGAGTATTTGATGACTCTTTTCGCGACAAGGAACATGATTGTGTTTTGGATGCATTATTTCAGATTCGTGACCAGCTTAGTATGTTTTTCTTAATATACAAAATCTTTGTCCCTTATATCCCCACTAAGATACGCCACAGCATATGACAAGTGACAATTATTAGTAATTTTTTTTCCGACTAGGTCAATAGACAAAAACTAACGTCAAGGGAATCTTTATAAATTCGGTGTTGCCTACTTTGTAGAAGCCATCTCCAGGTAAAAATAATTACGTACCACGTGACAAATGTTGTCCGTGTTCCCGCGTGTTGCTGGTACTGTCGCTCCTCGCTACTCGTTTTCGGACGACACAATCTGAATGGCTCGCTACAAGACATACCTTCGTTTACCGAGTTTTCAGTTCGAGTCGAGCAACGCGTGATTGAGGTTAGACAACGTTGTGTTCCGTTCGTCTGTTTGTTTTGCTTGAAGCGGTGTTGACACGATTCCGGGCCCTAAGTGACAAGTGTGCTTATTTTTGTTTTTCTTCGATCATGGCTATGCCGGATTTTCTTAGATTTATTTTGGTACAATTTGGGGACGGTTAAGTCGGAGTGTTTACTGTTTAATTCAAAGTATTTTTAAGTTTTTGTGAAGTGCAGCATGTCGCAGTGTAAGAAATTCACTCCGAATATTTTCCACAAGTCGAAATGTTCGAATTGCTTTCGACAGAAGGAAGAACACTCGGCCGAGGCCCTGGAATGTAATCGGGTAGGTTCTAATTTTTAAGGTCTAGTTTTAGAGATAATTGGCTGGCCCAACTGGCTGGTATTTTTATGGATCGGCCCATTAGATGAAGACATTTTTTTGGCATACAAAAAAATTACCAGTGTCGTCCATAAAGAGTTTAGGGTACCTAAATATTTTTCAAGCAAAAATGATACGCTACTGCATTTTTCTAAAATAAAAATATAATTTTTTTAATTTCCATTTAGCTTGGAACAAATTTGGGTAATTTTCTAGAAACCTGCGGCAACTCCGATTTTAACAAAATTTGGTATACGGGGGTTTTTGGGGCGCTGATCACGAATATGAAAGTTTTTTGGCGGAAACGTTTTGTTCTCGAGATATTCATCATCAAAGTTTAAATTTGAACTAAGCCTATTTTACCTATATTCCCTCTTCTTTTTGCACACAATTCTTGATTTAAAGCTAAAGTGTCATACAATATTTGATGTTCCGCCTTTTAAAACTCCGTTTTTCTACGTTTTTACATTATTTTTGCATTAAATTGCGTGGCTTATGGCTTTGATAATGCGGCAACCATACATACACATAGGGCTTCATGGCACACTGAGATTAAAATGATTCAAAGTATAACTATGCAATTTAATGCAAAAATAATGTAAAATACGTAGAAAAACGGGGTTTTAAAAGGCGAACATCAAATATTGTGTGACACTTTAGCTTTAAATCAAGAATTGTGTGCAAAAGAAGGGGGATATAGGTAAAATAGGCTTAGTTCAAATTTCAAGTCTGATGATGAATATCTCGAGAACGAAACGTTTCCGCCAAAAATCTTTCACATTCGTGATCAGCGCCACAAAAACCCCCGTATACCAAATTTCGTCAAAATCGGAGTGCCCGCAGGTTTCTAGAAAATTACCAAATTGGACATACGACAGTTTGCCTCTATGCTACTGAAATGGAAGCTTTAAAACATATTATTATTTTAGAAAAAAAAATATTAAATATCCTTAAACCCTTCATGGACGATACTGGTAAAAATATTTTTTTTCTTATATTCCAAAAATGTTTTCTGATGCAAAGGAGGCGTCACCCAAAAGTTTTAAAAATATCTAAATTGGTATAAGTACAATTTATAACAAAAAAACAATCTTTAAAAAATAATTAGCTTAAAAGTTAAGGGGTTTAAACTCGGATTTACAACATAGCTTTAATTGAACTTTTCTTCTTAAAATCACCTAAAGATTAACACCCTTAAGGATCATTATTCTGAAACACCCTATATATCACAGCAGCAAGCTTACTTCTGTAGATTTTATGGAAATTACTCATTCGTAATCAATTTAAAAACACCACATTTTATTTTATTATTGGATTCCCACTGCCGCAAAACATTATGGTAAACTTGTCCGATAAAAAAGTGACGCGTTCGCCCAGTCCGACACCCGAAACATTTGACATTCACAGGCTGAGTTAAAGCGCAGCTTCCATATATGGCGGTATGAATATTCGTGGCATACTCGTCAAAAGGAACCCTCAACAGCAATACCGCAACCTAACCAGAACACAAAAATGATAAAGTAAACTAACCTTTTCGAATGCACAGAGCCTGATTACATATTTTTAGATAAATATTTAAAAAAACATTGCTAAAACACGTGTCACGTACTTAAAAAACATCCTCTTATTTCGCGTCTTCCCTACTATAAAACCGGTGGCACGTGGCGTGGTACTAGAAACTCGTCGGGTTAAATATTTTTTGCTGCAATAAATCATTGTTCACAAAAAGGTTTGTTTACTTTATCATTTTTTGTGTACTTGGCGGCATCGCTTTTAGAATGAATAAAAGGTGGACACATCTTTACGCCTCTTGCTTTAGACCGCCCGCCGTATTGTCAAACATAAACCATGAACGTTTGGAAATGGCACGACTTGTTTGTTTTTGATTTCAGAATTATCAATTAATTAATAAGTTTCAGTGATATACTGACCATAGATAGGAAATCCTCGCCTTTATTTAGTTTCTCGACCATGATATTGGTCATTGGGTATTGGAGACTGTATAATGCACCTTAAATTCTTTTAGAATTGGATTTATCATTTATTTATCTGCCAATCAATCAATCACTTAAAATTCAACTGAAATCTGGTGTACCTAATTTAATTCGACGTTTTATACGATTTTTATATATAAACAGTCAGATCAATATAACCATTTAAGTAACTATACCTACCTCAAAATAATAAAAAAACTCTTTGACTGACTTTGAAGGTGATTCGGCTTGCAAAAGACTCGAAATACTTCAACTAAACACAAAAAGTATGTCCATATAAGACGAGGCAGTCTGGTGTTCGTATATATAAAGTTTCTTTATGTGTAACTGCAAGATTGAAGACGAAGAATTCATACAGGTAGACCCCCAGGTGCAAAACCAGATATATCTGTTATGGCTAAAATTCGCATTTTCAAGGCATCATATTTTTATAGAGCCAAAAAAGTCTCTTCCTACATTTACTTCCTTCCTACGCTCCACCTTACAGGAGGGTCAGCCATTTTCAAAGGGGGCCGGGCCACCCCTGCTCCGCCAACCTAGCGTCGCCACTGACGTATTTAAAGTTTGCAAAATTTTTAAAAATGGATATAACGTATGTCTTAAAAGTTTTAGCACACAATATTTATCGTTTTTTTTTGAATGAAGAAATTTATTTAAACACTAACTAGGTAGTTATCATAAATTATAACTCAATACTTAACTAAACTAGGTATACTATCGAATTATGTGGAGTGGCCCATTCTGCTCCACCAGACGCAAATTTCTTCGAATGTCTCTCATGAGGTCCTGGACGGAATTCAATTCAATTTCTCTTAATTTCTCGTAAATTCGCCGTCTTAATTGTTCCTCATCTTGTGCTTCCCAGCCTCCATGATAAACCTTTCTAGACAGTACAGCCCAAAAATCCTCTATTGGGCGAGCCTGCAGCAAGTTTGGAGGATTATCGTTTTTGGGAACAAAAGGTATGTGGTGTTGTCAAAGCCAGTTTTGGGTATCTCTTGAGTAAGCTTAGCATGATGCTAGGTCTGGCCAAAACATGATATCGTCATTAGCATGATGTTCGCGGACAAACTAAAGCAATTTGGAAAGGCAGTTATCAATATAGCTCTGACTATTTAAAGCTTAACCCCTCACTCTTCCCACGAAAGGTCGGGATACACCCCTGTTAGAAATTGCGCACCAGACAAGGATTTTAATCTGCAAATTTCGCTTTATGTTTGTATCTAACATTGTTAGGGCATTCATCTACGTTGTCCGTATAAAATCCATCGTTTCCCTTCATTTTAGAATTACTCAAAGTGAAATACTTTTCGTCATCTAAAATAATGATTTTTTCATTGGCAAAATGTACGCCTCAGTTGACGACAACATCTTGGTATACGAAAAAGCTGCGCTTGAGAGTATTTGGGGCACTTACGTCTCTTTCGATATTTAAGACCATTCCTCCTCAATTCCAACGATATCGTACTCTTAGAAGATCTGTATTGCCTAGCCAGTCTCCTCGTTGACATTCCAATCTGGTTTTTGGCTCTTCTCACTAATCTCTCTGACCTCTGTGGGGTAAATGTACGTGGTCTTCCACTTTTTGGGAGATTCAGACATGGTATTCCCTGCTCGCACTCCGCTATTGTTCTACAAATGGTTCTGCGTGAAATGTTTTCATTCTGGAATATTCGACAGATTTCAGCTTTGGGTATCCGCCCAACTATCTTGTAGATACTTTTTCTTATTTCTAATTTATACGACATCTTAAAGCGAAAACTTGAAAATAAATAAATCTCAACTGACAGTAAATAAAGTAAATAAACTTTTGTTTTCAAAGGCAACTTGATATTATTTTGTTTTTGTTAAAATTAAAGACAATGAGTTTTGTGCCAAAACTTTTAGGACATACGTTATAAGACCCAGTTACCCTTATAAAATAAAAAAAAACTTCGCTTATAATATTCTTCAACTCTGGATTGCATTAAGAGCTACTCAGTCTTGCAGTTTCACATAAAACAACCTTTTTCTCTTTGTTATCGCCACCTTGCCTTCCGATTTTTAGGCTCGCTTTTCCGACGTTTTACTTTAAATTTATAACTAGGTAGTTGATCTCACCTAGTTCTAGTTGCTTAAATGGGGTTGGTGTATTATACTAGATCTAGTTTTTAAATACTTGCGTTGTGTTTCACACCTATTGAATACATGCTAGTGCTGAAATAATTATTTTCGGGATTCGGTGTGCGAAAACAGCGAAAGATAGCAGCTGCCAGATACAGAGTGTCAGTTAAAACGATGGTACGTATTTCAGGTTATATCCAAAATATCTGTTACTTTTTATAAATGACCAGTAGGTATTAGTTCAAAATTTTAATGATCAACTTCTGATCAACTTAAATATCATCAAAAAATGTTCTATGGGTATAGTTTTTCGAACAAATAAGCTACGTCGGCATGATCTACCAATAAAAATAACATCCTAAAAAGTTAATTGCCTGCAATAAAACGATAAACGGTAGTCTGGAGAACATGGTTGTATTATACCTTCACAATACGACCGTGCCTTCCCGACTACCGTGAATCATTTTATTGCAGGCAATCAACGTTTTGAAAGGTTTATTTTTATTAGTAGATCATGCCGACGGAGCATATTTGGGCGAAAAAAATTATACTTGTAAGATGGAACCACTTCAGTCTTGGTCGCAGGGGTATAGATTCGATGAATACCTATTGAGGAAAATGTCAGAAAAGTGACAGGTTAAATATGATACCTAATATGATACCAATTCTTCAATGTTCCGTTGAAAATCCTGTTCGCAAAATTAATGTTTAATTTCGGTTTTTCTTCCAATGTTATGCGAGGGGTAAACCACCGAGAAATTGTGTACCAGCAGACGGAATTGGATGGAATTAAGCCGAAATATGCGGAATTGAGAAGAATTGGGGTAAGGAAAGTGGAATTGTGATGGAATTGTGTAGAATTGTTGGAAATTGTGTGAAATTGTTGTGGAATTGTGTGAGTATGTAGTTGTAATCTTAATTACATCCGATTTCTTCCATTCCTTCAAATGAAAGCCCTATTTTTGCTCTTCAAAAGGAGAATATGACAAAAAACTTACAATAAAGACGAAAAAGAGGCTGATAAGCCACTTTCTATCATTAATTTCTAAAATAAAACTGGACGTGTCGTGGAATTGTGGGGACTTGTAGAATTGTAGTGGAATTGTGGGTGTATGTTATTGTAGTCTTTATTTCACCTCCTTTCTTCCATTTCTTTAAAGTGAAAGCCCTTTTTTGCTGTTCAAGAAAAAATATGACAAAAAAAGGGGAAAAGAGGCTTTGATATGCCACTTTATATCAACAATTTCTAAAATAAAAGTGGAAGTGTAATGGAATGCTGATGGAGTTTTGTGGAGAATTGTGGTGGAATTATATGAAAGAGTGGAATTGTGGTGTATACCTTCATTTTCATTAGTGGTTTACCCCTCGATGTAATCTTTTTCCTATTTACCTAGTGTGAACGACTGTTTATTGACCCTTTAAAGACTGGTCTAAAGGCAGTTTTATTTTTTAATGAAAACAACTAACCACTAGTTAGCTGATACCGAGGCTGATATTCAAATTCATCACAATAAAAATGAAAAAACAAAAAATTATGTGTCAACGAAACACTGGCGTAGATAAGGGGGGCGGGTAAAGGGGGTAATAAACCCCCCTCCAGAAAGTTTGAAAAACTCGTAAGGGTCATTACAAATGAGGTTGTGAAGTAGAATTTGTAAGTGAGAAGACCTTTTAATTGCTTTTTAGTAGTAATTTATGCACAAGATGACATGTTTTAGTACAAGGAAAATCAGTAAATATGATTTTTTTGAGGTAAGGACCTTTTTTTTTGGCCGATTTTCGATTTTGCCGTACACAACGAGGTTGAAACATACTACATCCATTGCACTACCCTCCTGGGAAATAAATTATCTACGCCAGTGCAACCAAAGTCAAATTTTCTTGCTAAACGCATTCGTCGGAGTGGTTCAAACCGTATTCGAAAATGACAATATAAATATTAGAATCAAGAAAATGTAGGTTTTTAAACCGTTGCGTCACAACACAATAAGCTTTTAGGTTATAATTATTATTTTTTTAGGGTTAATATGTACTTTAGTTTACACCGGACAGTTCAGTTCATATGACCGCCCAACAAGGATAACTAAATTGTTTTTAAACCGTTTTTCCAGATGTATTCAAACACGGTTAAATACGTGACGTATATGACGTCACTGTTTAGCAAGAAAATGTAATGGATGGTATTTATTTGGGTACACGCCAAAATAAATCTAAAAGTACTAAAAAACCAAGAAAAAAAATTAAACAAGTAAAAAGATAATTAAAAATGGACGTTTCGGTGGCAAATCTGCCACCGTTGCGTTGTCAAGATAAATGGAATAAAAATAAAAAAGTTACTATTATTAAGGTTTTAAAATTTAAAATTTGTATCTTTTTTAGGATATTCTGAAATCTTTGACATTAAATGTCAAAATATGTTTATTTGGTTATAGTGTCATAGTGACATAGATAACTGGTTGCTGGTGTATTTATTGTATGTATTACAAAAAAGGTGAATAGTTAGTTAATTTTTAGTCTTCCTAAAGATACTTCAGTATCAAGCAAAGGCAACCAAGTGTTATTTAAATTAACTAAAATTGATGCTACACAATTATCTTTATATAATAATATATACGCACTTTCTTTGATTTTGCGTTTTTTAGAACAAGTTTCCTTTGCTAAAATGCTCGAGCATCCCAGTTTATTCTATAATTGTTATCAAATGCGTGTTGGTAGATTTTTGATTTATGAAATTCTGTGTTTTTAATGTATGATCTGTGTTCTTTTATGCGTTTGGCTAATGGTCTACAAGTTTCACCTATATAAAACTTATTGCATTCGCAAGGTATTTTATAAATGACACTTTTGTATTTTCATTTAAGTTATATGGTTTTGTTTTTGTTAATTGAGATCTGATAGTGTTAAATGTATCCGCCGAACTATAGAACATATCTTCAAGAAAATGTACTTAATGTTTTTAAAATGTTTGAACAGTATTACCAACAAAAAATGGCTCAAATTTAAAATGTGTGGGTATGAAAACATTAAAAAGGCATAATTAACGGTCCTATATCTCCTACGAAATAGAAATGTAGGTCTTTTTTTTGTTTTGTAGTTTAATTATCTTTAGTACGATCAGTTATATCACCTATAAAATATCTCAGATTAACTCTAGGTGTAGGTAGATGGGAAATACTTAATAAAAATCTAACAATAAAAAGTATTTGCGAGGATCCTTGACACCGTTTCGCCAAATGATGCTCTACGATCGTTTAGAAGCAGATAAAAGTTTATTGAATTCCACATACATTACTTAGAACCTTTTATTACAACAATGATAGTTTTAAATAGTAAAAAAAGGCGATGACAAGGTGTACGACTAGGTGTGGCAGTGAGTGAGTAAAAGCAGTGTGCTTAAAAAAATTAAAGGTACCGTATCACGAAATACACGTCACACTATAGGATGTTTAAGAAAATTTTGGACAAAGGTGAGTCACAGATCGTTGCTCTTGATATATCTAAAGCTTTCGACCAAGTCTGGCATGACGCACTTCTTAATAAACTTCCCTCCTATGGTCTTCCAACTAAACTCTGCTCTTGGCTCTCCAGTTATCTTTCTAATCGACGTATATCAGTCATTGTTGATGGCCACTCTTCAAGCTTTCACGAAATTAATGCTGGAGTGCCTCAGGGTTTAGTATTAGCACCAACTTTGTTTCTTCTTCACATCAACGATCTTCTCTCTCCACAACCAATCCCATTCATAGTTATGCTGACGATAGTACCCTTCACTCCACTTTTCAGGTTCCCAAACCAATCTCTCAACCCGACTTGGAAGGCAAACGCAGGGCGATGCAGATATCTCTTTCACAGGATCTCAATTTGATATTGGATTGGGGCGCCAAAAATTGCGTACAATTTAATGCATCCAAAACACAATCATGTTCTTTGTCGCGAAAAAATCATCAAACACTCACCCTTTGCTTATGAGTGGCCAGGTTTTGCAGAGCGGGAACACATTTAACCTTGTGGGCGTCACATTTGAAAATAACCTTAACTGGCATAAACACATTGTATCTATAGCCACCGCGGCGTCAAAAAGCTTGGATTTCTTTTCCGAGCCAAAAAGTATTTTTCCCCTTCCAATTTATACACTTTGTATGTGTCCCAAATTCGACCCTCTTTGGAATATTGGTTTTATGTCTGGGGAATGGCATCCCCTACAACCCTCAGCATTCTTGATGCCATTCAAAGAAGGGCTGTTCGTCTTATTAATGATCCTTTACTTACTCAAAGACTTCCTTCTCTTGCCCATCGTCGAGCTGTGGGAGATCTATCGCTCTTCTATAGATACTTTTACGGCTTCTGCTCCGACGAATTATCCAGTATAGTCCCTCCTCTTGCAGTTCCCAACAGAGAAACTCGTGGTGCCGCACGTATGCATCCCTATACGGTCCAATTGGACAGGCCCCGAACTTCCCATTTCGTTCGTTCTTTTATCCCTAGAGAATAAAAACAAAAAAAATATTTCAGAAAGGATGACTCGTAGATATTTGATTTTTACAGGAAAATGTAGTAATTATCTATCCAGAAAAAATAGTCTCAAAAAAATCATGAGTGCACTGTGATTATAAATCTGAAATTTTCAAAAAAATCTTATATTGCTTTGCAAGCATCAAAACACCTTAAAATATTACAAATGGTATTAAATCCTGGCTGACTTCAAAACCCTTCGAACAATAATTATAGAAATTTCAACGATTTTGAGTTTTTTTTTTATCTTTTTGACATCCCACGAAGGCATATGCCTAAATACCAGAGTACCGTGGATGTCGGGTTATTAAATGTTTAACCCATCGTTCCCCCTGTTCCGTCAACGTTGTCCAGGCACTGAAACATGTAGTTATGCATTTCACAGCACCTTTTAGACAACGCGGTAGTGCCACCACGGTCGTTAATTTTAAATAACTACTACCTTCAACAGTGAGGCGTCAAAACTAGACTGGTTATTATTATTTGTTATTAATATGCAGGGTTATTCTTAAAATGGTACTTTTCTATTAACACTGTATAAAATGCATAAAAAAAGAACATTTTTTAAATAAAATTATGTCCAAAGATGCTTTCTTTTAAGAAAAAATGGCTGTTTTATCATAACTCTCCTACCATTTCAGACATTTTCGCAAAGTTTGGTACACTTCTTTTACCCGTTACATTACTTTTTATGCTGTAAAAGTTTAAAAAAATACCAATGGCGTTCGAACAAGATTTGTGTTAAATTAAAAATAAAAAATAGTACCCCACTGCCTTTTCTTCGAGCTTTTCTTTTAATTAATATTATTTTTGAAATACACATTTACTTTGGGGTTAATTTGGTCCCTTAATATTTTTCCGTACGATGAACGGCTTTCGCTTTAAAAATAAAAGCCATTTTGATGCATGACAAAAATCGTTAACATCTGATATGGTGTGTTTTGTATGTAAAATTCGTTTTTGTCTAATTTGTATTAAAGTAAGGTCAAGTGCTTAGATTACCACAATTTTGATATTATTAAAAAGTTGTTGCTCTTAGGAAGATATTACACAGTCACAAATCTAACTTAGAAATAAAACACCATATCAGGTTGTAACGATTTCATAAAACTTGCTTTTATTTTTTTAAAACAAAAACCGTTCGTCCTACGTAAAAATATCAGGAGACCAAACTATATAATAATATAATAATATTTATCCCATGAAAAAGCAGTGGCCTATTACTTTAAAAAAAGAATCCTCGAAAGAATCAATACAAATCTTGCAACGCCACTGGTATTTTTTAAACTTTTGTTTTAAAGAAAAAAATGTAGTATAGTATAATGTTCCCAAGAAGTGTATCAAATTCTGTTGAAATATCTGAAGTGGTAGAAAAGTTATGATAAAATAGGCATTTTTTTCTTAAAACTTTCAAATTTTAATGAAATATAAACACAGAAACCTGCGGCAACTCTGATTTTGACGAAATTTGGTATACGGTGGTTTTTGGGGCGCTGATCACGAATCTGAAAGATTTTTTGGCGGAAACGTTTCGTTCTTGAGATACTCATCATCAAAGTTCTAATTTGAACCAAGCTTATTTTCACTATATTCCCCTTCTTTTTGCACACAATTCTTGATTTAAAGCTAAAGTGGCACACAATATTTGATTTTCACCTTTTAAAACCCTGTTTTTTACGTATTTTACATTATTTTTGCATTAAATTGCATTGCTATACTTTGAATCATTTCAATCCCAGTGTACCATGTATATGTATGGTTGCCGCATTATCAAAGAAAATCCACGCAATTTAATGCAAAAATAATGTAAAAACGGAGAAAAACGGGGTTTTAAAAGGTGAAAATCAAATATTGTGTGACAATTTAGCTTTAAATCAAGAATTGTGTGCAAAAAGAAGGGGGAATATAGTGGATATAAGCTTGGTTCAAATTTAAAATTTGATGATAAATTACTCGAGAACGAAACCTTTCCGTCAAAAAATCTTTCAGATTTTTGATCATCGCCCCAATGAACCCCCGTATACCGAATTTCGTTAAAATCGGAGTTGCCGCAGGTTTCTAGAAAATTACCGTAATTTTTTTTTTGCTATATTAAATAATATAGACAAGTTACTATACTTAACAGTACCTATCACTAAGCAAATATAAAAAAAGTTATTCCTCTAGTACCAGTTTAACATTTTAGGCGCTTTCTACGTGGGCTGAAAGGCAATTAATCTTTTGGTACCG
Organism: Listronotus bonariensis; assembly: GCA_014170235.1. Lineage (NCBI taxonomy): Eukaryota > Metazoa > Arthropoda > Insecta > Coleoptera > Curculionidae > Listronotus > Listronotus bonariensis. Next base: position 14,550 of record JACEGR010001572.1, on the reverse strand, counting down.
GCAGTACCGGCGTATAGTGACAGTTCAAAATTTCGATGCGCATAGTTAAATAGAAGTGCATAGAATACTATAATGACTTGGGACTTTGTTGGAGAAATAAGTCGCATTGTATTGAAATTAGCAGGAAATAAATAATAATAAGGAAATAAATTTACTATTAATAAAAATATAAATAATTATCACATGTAGGGGAGATGCGAGAAATGAATAGGCAACGTGTGTTTGTACTTCTAATATGTTTTTACTTACAGTTTCATGAATGTTTAAAATAGTTTTTTGGAGAATTTTTATTAGACAGATTTATATTTTTCCTGACAGTATCAATTCTATTTATTCCATTACTATTTCAACAACCATTTTAAAATATAATTAACTAGTAAAATAAACAAACGTGTATACAGGGTGATTCAAAAATCGATCACGAAACTTAAAAAGGTGATTCTACTTGACAAAATAAGGGTAGAGCTTCATATAATTTTTTTAAATGTCATTTGTTTTCGAGTTACAAGCCGTCAAAGTTCAATTATTATTTTGTTTTTTTCGCCATATTGCATTTATCTTTTAACCAATCCAGTTGATATTTATGGCTCTTTTATAGATATTTTAAAGAATTCTGCTTCAAGAACTTGGCCAGTACCAATATTTCCTTCTCTTGCAACGACAGAGAAGGTCGTAGTTCCACACATAATGCATACTGTCTAGCTAGACAGGCCCCGAACTTCTGACTTTGTTTGTTGTTTTATTTCTAGACTTTCTAGAATGTGGAATCTGGTGTCCGCGAAGGTCTTTCCTTCCCCTCCAAATCTTCAAGTATTTAAGTCCCGTGTCAACATACTCCCTCTTACCTCGTTTAAGACACCCACGGTACGTTAGTATTTAAACCTTTAGTCTTCGAAGATTCTTTAAAGACAAAAAAACAGTGGGGACTCGTTACATTTTTGAGTGGGAGGGCACAAGCCAAATAAGAAATTATTATAAAATGTATTCAAAGGTTACCCTCGAGTTACCCTCCAAAAGAAAGTCCATTCGTCTATCTTTCAGTAATTGTTTACTTACACCACAACGATTTTTGGCATACGGAGATTTTTTAACATACGAACTAATTAACTATACATGTTAAAATTAAACGTATAATCATAATCAACAATAAATATTGCTACTAAAACTTTACAGGACACTACCGTTTGACCTGCGACTTCTGCTTGGAGACACGTAAATTTGTTCCCACTTCCTGTACTAATTTCGCGTCAAGGAGACGTATATATGTTACTACGTTTGAGCTAAATACATAAACAAAGCGGGCTAAATTGTCGCGTTCCCCGGAAAAAACTTTTGATATTTAGGCGTTGCCGCGAGAGTAATTTAGAAGTGAATTTTAGGCAGAATGTTTACAAGTGCCCTTTAGTACCGGTCGCCACTGCAAAGAAGAAGTTAAATAAACATAACAATTCCTAAAGCTTAGGTAAACCTCCTAATTATCAATACCGCTTTGCCACATTTGGTGTTGACAAAAAGCCATTAAACGCTTCACATTTATAAAGATATTAGAAAACAGTAAATAGGCAGTCCATTTGCCTATTTTTCAGTAATTGTTTATTTATCGGACACCACAACGATTTTGATGATTTTTGGCATACGGAAATTTTTTAACATACGAACTAATTAACTATACATGTTAAAATTAAAGGTATAATTATAATCAACAATAAATATTGCTACTAAAACTCTACAGGACACTACCGTTTGACCTGCGACTTCTGCCTGGAGACACGTAAATTTGTGCCCACTCCCTGTACTAATTTCGCGTAAAGGAGACGTATATATATCACTACGTTTAAGCTAAATACATAAACAAAGCGGGCTAAATTTTCGCGTTCCCCGGAAAAAACTTTTGATATCTAGGCGTTGCCGCGAGAGTAATTTAGAAGTGAATTTTAGGCAGAATGTTTCCAAGTGTTTTAATAGGATTATCGTAAATATATGAAATTAAATTATATTTAAAAAAGTCGTTGTTTTTTGTTTATTTAAAGGGTGGGCCGGTTCCCCTAGTCCCTTTAGTACCAATTCTACATACATAACAATTCCTAAAGCTAGGTAAAACCTCCTAATTATCAATACCGCTTTGCCACATTTGTTGTTGACAAAAAGCCATTAAACATCTCACAATTAATTAAAATATGCTTTAAAAATATTAATAACCACGCTCGAACAGTGAGACATTTATAAAGATATTAGAAAAATAGTAAATAGGCAGTCTATTTGCCTATTTTTCAGTAATTGTTTACTTATCGGACACCACAACAATTTTGATGATTTCTGGCATACGGGTTTTATTTGCATACGAACTAATTAACTATGCATGTTAAAATTAAAAGTATAATCATAATCAACAATAAATATTGCTACTAAAACTCTACAGGACACTACCGTTTGACCTGCGACTTCTTCCAGGAGACACGTAAATTTGTGCCCACTTCCTGCACTAATTTCGCGTAAAGGAGACGTATATATGTTACTACGTTTGAGCTAAACCAAGCGGGCTAAATTGTCGCGTTCCCCAGAAAAAACTTTTGATATCTAGGCGTTGCCGCGTGAGTAATTTAGAAGTGAATTTTAGGCAGAATATGTTCCGCTGTGCCCTTTATTACTGGCCGCCACTGCAAAAATAAGTTAAATAAACATAACAATTGCTAAAGCTTAGGTAAAACCTCCTAATTACCAATACCGCTTTGCCACATTTGGTGTTGACAAAAAGCCATTAAACGCTTCACAATTAATTAAAATATGCTTTAAAAATATTAATAACCATGCTCGGACCGTCGGGCATTTATAAAGTTATTAGAAAAACAGTAAATAGGCAGTCCATTTGCCTATTTTTCAGTAATTGTTTACTTATCGGACACCACAACAATTTTGATGATTTCTGGAATATGGGTTTTATTTACATACGAACTTATTAACTATACATGTTAAAATTAAAATTATAATCATAATCAACAATAAATATTGCTACTAAAACTCTACAGGACACTACCTTTTGACCTGCGACTTCTTCCAGGAGACACGTAAATTTGTGCCCACAATATGTTACTACGTTTGAGCATTCAACAATTCCTAAAGCTTAGGTAAAACCTCCTAATTATCAATACCGCTTTGCCACATTTGGTGTTGACAAAAAGCCATTAAACGCTTCACAATTAATTAAAATATGCTTTAAAAATATTAATAACCATGCTCGGACCGTCGGGCATTTATAAAGTTATTAGAAAAACAGTAAATAGGCAATATCCTCATTACGTATGTACGTAAGATCGTTGCCCTCCGAGGTTAACAAACCGTTTCTTGAAAGTTTTCTACTCGTATATATAATCGCAAACCGCTTTACATGAATAATATATTTTTTACTTTCGGTTATTACGTTTATTGGCAATTTGTTTGCATTGAAATTAGTTATCACTTACGCTTAATGCGATTTAACGATTTTGATTTGCATTAAAAATCGTTCATTCAAATGCGCGTTGCGTTCATTTAAATGGTCGAGTTTGTAAACAAATATTTTAGCTTTGGCTTGATTGGAACAGAGGCGGTTGGTGGTTTGTCTATCAGTTACAAAATTAACAAACATCCTACATGTGGTTTTAGGTTGGTATCATAATCGAGATTGTTATGCCGCAAATACATTTGTTAAAATTAAACTTTCCTCTTTTTTTTTTCAGCAATACATTTTTTAATTACTTTTTATTAAAATTCGAAATGCCACTCACGAAGGGTGTCTCACTAGTTAAAATTTTATACACTTTTTCCCGAATATTCTCAAATTCTTGAAACCTATAAAAATAAAATAGAAAATCCCGAAAATTCATGTTCTGTTAATTCCTGAAAATTCCCGACAATTTGTACACCTATACCCGAAGTGAGACACCCCTGGGGTGTCAAACTAGTTAAAATTTTGTATACACCTATCCCCAAAATTTCCGAAAATTTTTCTAAAAAAAAAATTTCAGACAATTTTGAAAATCCTATTTCTGTAAATTCCCGTAGTGAGACACCCCTCGGTCACTCATTATAACGTATACTCGAAAAATAACCCCAATTAAATTTTCTAACAACATAAACTAAATAGAACTTCAGAAATGCTCTTACTTTAAAGTTGGGAATTACGTTTGATGTTAAGTTTCTTTTATCAATCATTTTAATGAGGTAATTATGAGTTCTTATAGATGTTTAGGCTTTATTTTGTTCCAAATTGGAGTATGGCTCTCCTATTTGGTGTTACTAGTCAGATAAAGCCTGTTTATTCCGTAAAACTTGGTTAGGAACCATATAACAGCTTTTTCTTTTCGCTTTTTTTCGCTTTAGACAAATCACGAAGGCTAAAAGCCTAAATACTAACGTACCGTGGGTGTCTTAAGCGAGATAAGAGGGAGTTTGTTGACACGGGACTTAAATACTTGAAGATTTGGGGGAAGGAAAGACCTCCGCGGGCAGCAGGTTCTAGAAAGTCTAGGGATAAAAGAACGAACAAAGTGGGAAGTTCGAGGCCTGTCCAGTTGGACCGGGCACCACGAGTTTCTCTGTTGGGAACCGTGAGTGGAGGAACTATACTGAACAGTTCTTCAAAGCAGAAGCCATTGAAGTACCTATTACATTTACATATTTTTTTAATTTTCAGCTGTTATTCAATAATTTCCTCATAAAAGAGAATCTTTTAGCTTCTTCTTTTTTAAATCTTTTTTAACCCATATTTGCTTTATTTGTTGCATTTGCTCTTTTTCTTAGAACTGTCTCTTTAATGTCGTTGCTGTTAGATTCGTGGAGTTCTGCCTTTAATACGTTTCTTCTGATTCATGCTGCATTTTTATTGCTTTGGGCGCGAAAATGCAAAACTTCTTCATTTTATAATCCTAAAATTAACTGTATATCCAAAAATATTTCCCGCAATAATACTTTCATATACTTTTGTAACGACCGGGCGTAAAATTTAATTTTACGCCCCGATTTGAAGGCGGAAAATTGCACTTTTACGCCCTAGAGCAAAAAGTATCAATCAGCGCATTTATAAATTTATAAAGCAATAATAAAATTAAATAATGCTCTTTTAACACGCTTTTATTAACTTGGGTTGTAACTATCTATCTATCTATCTATCTATCTATGTAACGGAATCTTTGAGCCTAATTTTAACCAACTTCCAGCTATTCGATTTCTTTGAAACTTTGCACACGTGTCAAGGACCGATGAAGATGCAATAATTTAAAAACAGTATCCCGTTATCTTTTTTGAATCGCCAGGAAAAAAATTCCATTATATTATAAAAACAACACCTAGGACGCCATCTGTTGGCAACATTTCAAACTTTGCTATTAAATGAAGAAGAAATTTTTTAGTTTTTACACAATTTGGTTAGTTGCACCATGAGTGTTTAATTTTTATGAAAAATAAAAATATAGGGTTAGTTGCACCATTAGTTCAAGGATTAAATAATAAAAATTACATTATGTGTAATGTATACATAATACATAATGTGCAATTAATAAAAATTAACATTCTTTTTTGGATCGCCAGGAAAAAAATTTTTCCTTTATATTATAAAAATATAAAAACAACACCTAGGTTGCCACCTGTTGGCAACATTTCAAACTTTGCTATTAAATGAAGAAGAAATTTTTTAGTGGGTTGCAATATATTGGCAACGGTCCAAACATTGCCTGGATTGCCATCTGTTGGCAAAATTTCAAACTTTGCTACTTAATGAAGAAGAAATTTTTTAGTGAGTTGCAATCTGTTGGAAAAATTTTAAAATTTGCCACTCTTGTTCATTAAAAATTTTTTCGCCATTTTGTCAAGAGTAGCAGAAACTAAAAATGAAAAATAATTAATAGTTTAAAAAACTAAAAAACACGCTTTTATATGCAACCGAACTAAAAATTAGAAAATAATTTTTCATTAAAAAAAATATTGTCATTTCATAGTAAAAAGCGTGGGGTGATAAATATATTAAATGTTATAATTATTATATTTGCAAATATCTATGATGGAAAAGTTATGAAAAAATAGTAAAATGCACCCCACGCTTTTTACTATGAAATGACAATATTTTTTTTAATGAAAAATTATTTTCTAATTTTTAGTTCGGTTGCATATAAAAGCGTGTTTTTTAGTTTTTTTAAACTATTAATTATTTTACAGAAAAGGTCCAGTTTATATGATCTGTTGTGTTTTAAAATATCAGTTTAAAAGCACATAAAAAGGTATGTTTAAGAATCAGGAAGCATTGTGGTATATCAACACGAATCCATATAGCATACCTACGTATAATTAAAAACTCAAGAATCGTATTACTTTTTACGTACACCGCACAGCTTAATTACCATACTAAGTTTCATAATTTTCCCATACAAACCAGTCTTTAACGAACCACAATTAACAACAGTAAACTTTGCAGTTCTTTTTCTTATTTTTCGCACAATTTCCTCCAAAGATTGCTACTTTTGCTTCACTAAATAACACCTCTCCATCTTGGCAATTAGACTGTTAAAAATAACTGGTAATTATTTTGGTAATATTACAGGAAATTTCTTAAGCAACTAAACCCACGTGATGTGGTTAACCTAATTAGTACACAGTAGATAATTAGTTTCGTTTACTGGCGTATTATAGCTATTAGAAGAGGTGGAAGAAGGTTGGGTAAATGAGTTTTATGGTTTTATTTATTTTGTAGACATAATCGATTGTAAACACCCATGGTAATGATTCCACTTTGTTAAAAATAATTCGATAAATATCCCCTTAAGAGTTACCACCTAAAGTTTTGACTAATATACTAACTATATCTCGTCTATGTTAAAAATTACCAATACTCCCGGATACTTTCCTTCTGGGGTGACTGTTTGCAGACGCATTAAAAGTAAAAAAAAAATCTACTCGCGTGCCCAAGGTACTTACTTTGCTCATGCAATCTTACGTAAGAAAATGTAATTTGTTCTAACTATCTATCACACAATTACATTTTGCTCACGCGAGTACTTTCTATTTTTGTTTTTTTCTTGGTTTTGGTCCCTTCAGGTCCAATCCACCACTCTCCCCTTCCGGACTATGCTTTCCAGGGCTTCGTCGGCGGAAAATCTGGATAATGGAGCTTGTAGCTCCCAGAAATTCCAAAAAGAAAACAAATAATTCAACAATCGATGCAATGCATAAATTCTCGGCTGTCAAACCAAGATCTGCTACTGGTGTTACGTATAACCTTCACCTTCACTACTGACAGTTCCCATGGCACGCCCATCTATTTCCCGCCATTTGAGAAATACCTCTTGTTCACCACCAAACAGGATACCATCAGCTTATAGGAATCTTCGCTCACAGCGCTTAGATCCAGAAGAAAGATGCCGTCAATTTAGCGTGAATCTTTCCTTGATCCCCGAAGGTAAAAAACGTTCGTACGACACCTCTAGCCGCCACTCCGGGAGAACTTTGTAGTCCTCTACGCACGTCCGCACTGTTCGGAGGTCAAACAAAGAGTCCGCACGCGAGTAAAAAAAACATTATTCCTTGCGCAAATTATCTTTCTCGCACTTAAAAGCTTATCCGTTTATTTTTTTTTTGCAAATATGGGTATTTAATGATGATATGCCCCCTCCCCTCGAAAAGTTGATATGACCGCCCTTGACTTATAGCCTTATCTTATACAAGTTGTCTGGAGAGTCAACGATAACACTGAAAGGGCTAATGAAACAAACCAAAAGCATCTGGAAAAACCTCGGGAAAAACATAAAAGAATCTTAAATTTAGTAAAAGTCGTTGGTTTTCGAGATATTGGCATTTGAAATTTGTCAATGTCGCAGTCACGTCCTTATGGATAAAATTTTTGATTGTCATACTAAAAAAATTCATATTTTCATATTTGTTTAATTCTAATTTTAGTTTTGCAGCACTAAACAGTCATTTTATTGCTTAAATACTAAGATTAAATCTACAATGTATCTACGGATGGACTTAATTGTACCTGTAAACTTTCTTATTTTGGATTGTTGCTTCCGTAGTTTTAAATAAAAGAAAATTCTACAAATATTTCCCTGTTGTGTTTTCGTTGAATATCGCTCACTGTACGAGATATCCGAGGAGATATCTTTTTAAATGGGCACAGTAAATTGGTTCCCAACAAATTTGCGGTACCTGACCGCCTTCGAATAGGTACGAATTTCGAATAAGTAATAAAACAGGATTGTATAAGTGTTTATAAAATTGTTTGTTGAATTAACCAGAACTATTTTCCTTCTTTGCTCACAATTATTTGGGCTATTTCGGGATACATGGCAGATTAAATACGCCAACACACACGGTATTTTTTTTATCTTTGGACAAACCACGAAGGCTAGAAGCCTAAATACTAACGTACCGTGGGTGTCTTAAGCAGGGTAAGAGGGAGTTTGTTGACACGGGACTTAAATACTTGAAGATTTGGGGGGAAGGAAAGACTTCCGCGGGCAACAGGTTCCACAATCTAGAAACTCTAGGGATAAAAGAACGAACAAAATGAGAAGTTCGGGGCCTTTCCAGTTGGACCGTATAGGGATGCATACGCGCGGAATTACGAGTTTCTCTGTTGGAAACCGTGAGTGGAGGAACTATACTGGACAATTCTTCAGAGCAGAAGCCATGGAAGTACCTATAAAAAGCGATAAATCAATACCTCCTAAAGAACAGAAGGCCTCGGCGCTTAAATTATATTAGGCCTGACGTCATCAAATCTAGGCCGAGACCTTTTTCCATATAAAATGCATTGTATTGTAGCTCAGAGCAATATTGTGAATGACATCGCCACCGGCGCATTCAATATTGTACTGTTCTACTACAATTCCGGCTTCTTGAACTTTGTCCTAGGTAGTTTTTTGGGTAGTTTTACTAGTTTAGTTTAAGGTAAACGAAACGTTAGTTTGTTTATTTCTTGCCGGTTTCGGACGTTTTCTGATTATTTCAAAATAAAAAAGTAGTTTTATTATTGAAATTACACTTTAAAACTAATGTGAATATGCCGTATAAGTGTTGCGCACCGGGGTGCCGTGGAAATTACACTAACGGGCCAAAAGTACACGTATTTGGTTTTCCAAATGATAGTGAGTTAAAAAAGAAATGGTTGCGTTCAATTCCTCGAGACGATTTGGTCCCCAATAAAAACACTAAAGTGTGTGAATTACATTTTACTGCAGGTAGTATTATTTGGATTATTTCCCAACAGGATATAAAAACAGGTAATATTATCAAAGTAAATTTAAAAAAGCCTCGATTGAAAGACAATGCTATTCCAACTGTTTTTCCAAATTGTCCAGATTATTTTTCAAAAACGTACCATCTCGGAAGAGTAAGGATGAAAAGTATAAAGACCTAGATGAATTACATCTTTTACAAGCATTAAAACAGAGTAAAAAAGAATTTAACATTCATAAAGAGGCTACATGTTTTGAGGATTTCGATGGGTTTTTAAGACTATTTAAAAATTTTATTGTTAAAGGTGGCTGGTTTTCAGTAGTGAATTCAGATAATTTAACATTATTTAAATTTGAGTATACCCCTGGTCCTGTAATAACTTGGGCAATTGTTATTTCTAGTAATTTAAACTTAGAGACATATTTATATGGCCAGTCAGTTTGTGTTTCAATAACTAATTTAAAGTGTCCTTTTAAAATTAGCACTTTGGATGAATTAGGAAATATTATTGATGCAATTGATAATACAATGTTGTCAATTCCCCTAAGTCCTAATACTGAGTCCTCGACTGAGCCTTCGAGTAGCATACCCAGTTCGATACCAGATCCTGAGTCTAGTTCGTACCAAGCCAAGCACCAAGCTGACCCTGACTATGACAAAAATAAAAAGATCCTAAATTTTGTTATAAATATTCTTTCAAATTTAAAAGGGTCTGATGAACAAACTCAAAATCTAAAATTTGTTTCAGAACAGTTAACTTTATTATGTTTACCAAAGGAAAGATATAGATATTCACCTAGCACCATGGTTTTATGTTCAATTTTGTTTACTATAAGTCCGCATTCTTATAAATATTTGCGTAACCATGCTCCAATTATATTACCTCATCCCGACACAATAAAAAATATTTGCAATACATTTTTGACAGATCCCCATATTGATGAAAGAAAGTTTTTTTAACCTATGCTCGCAACATTTTCCAGTATTTAACCGATAAAGAGAAAAATGTTATATTACTATTTGATGAAATTCATATTGAACCCTATTTGGACTTTAAAGCAGGCAATACTGTAGGAACAGCAGTAAATAATAATACTGTAGCATCATCCGCAGTGGCATTTATGATAACTAGTCCTTGCTCAAGTCTTAAAGAAGTTATTCATATATGTCCTGTGTCCACAGTAAACTCGAAAATGTTATATCAGTTTATTAAAACTATAATAGAAAATTTAGAAGAAATTGGATACCTGGTATTTTGTACAATTAGTGACAACAATGCAATAAATAGTAAAGCAATGAGCAATTTTTCACCCTTTAATAAACTTAGCATAGTTTACGCAAATATTTATAAGAATGCGGACTTATAGTAAACAAAATTGAACAAAACCATGGTCCTTGGGGTGAATAGCCCATACCTTTCCTTTCTTTGGTAAACATACAGTAAGTTAATCAGTTCTCAAACAGGCCACGAATTTGAGTTTGTTCATCAGACCCTTTTAAATTTGAAAGAATATTTATAACAAAGGCCCTAGGATCTTTTATTTTGTCATGGTGGGGTCAGCACTGAACCTCAGGATCTGGTATCGAGCTGGGTATGCTACTCGAGGCTGTCGAGGACTCAGTATTAGGACTTAGAATTGACAACGATTGTATTATCAATTGCATCCTTCTAATTCATCCAGAAGTGCTAATTTTTAAAAGGACACTAGAACTCAGTTATTGAAACACAAACTGACTGGCCATATAAATATGTCTCTAAGTTTAAATTACTAGAAATAACAATTTGAGATCAGACCAGGGAATTTGAAATAATGTTATAGGTCCCTTACTGATAGCCGCCTTAACAATAAAGGTACAAATGGCTCATCGAAAATCCTCAAACATGTATTTCTTTATGAATGTTAAATTAATTTTTTTTCTGTTTTAATAACGTAGATGTAATTCATCTGGATGCTGCCCTTCATCCTTATTCTTCCGAGATGTACGTTTTGAAAGAGCTGTCTGGACAATTTGGAAGAGCAGTTGGAGTAACATTGTCTTTCAATCGAGGCTTTTTAAATTTGCTTTGATAATATTACCTGTTTTTATATCCTGTTGAAACATCAAATAATACACCTGCAGTAAAATGTAATTCACACGCTGGTAACGTGGGGACCGTCGTCTCGGCGGCGAACGCAACCATTTCTTTTTTAACTCACTATCATTTGGAAAGCCAAAACAAACGGCCCGTTGATCATTCCACGGCTTATTTACGGCATATTCATTAGTTTTAGAGTGTATTTCAATAATGGAAGCTACTTTTATTTTGAGAAATAATCGGAAACACGTCGAAACCGGCACGAACTAAACAGAGCTAACGTTTCGTTTACCTTGACTGGAAGGTAAAGACACCCAGCACAGGACAAGTTCAGAGCCGGGTGCTGTGTGGTGCCGGTGGCGCGTGTGTTGCTCTGAGCACAATACAATGCATTTTATATGGAAGGTCTCGGCCTAGGTGATGACGTCAGGCTAATACAATTTGGCGCCGGGGCCTCTGTTTCAGAACGACCGATTTATCGCTTTACTGGAGGCTTCCATGGCTGGTATCAGTATGATTCACTCCGCTCACCAACACAGAGAGAAATAAAGTCCGCTGTCTCCTATGCATTCCCGGCTGTTCATTGCTATCCCTGGGACTGGGTGTGGAACCTGTTGCCGCGAAATTCTCCTTCCCCCAAATCTTCAGTGTCCCGTCTGATCGACTCCACACTTACGCCCAAGGTACGGCGTTAGTATTTAGACTTCTACAGCTAACAAATGCCGTGTGTGTTGCGTGACTGTCTGCCATGCATCGAAAGCAGCCCGTGTGACGGAAGGCTGGTTGGTTGGTTCGACAAGCGATTTTATGAAACGCGCGTCTGTTTATTACTTATTCGAGAATTCGTACCTATTCGAGCGATACCTGGGGCCCTGTGGAATTCTGTGCCCATTTAAAAGATATGCTCACTCGGATATCTGTACGGTGAGCGATGATGTGAAAGGCGCAGCAAGGGAAATATTCGGAACACTCTTTTATTTAAAACTACGGAAGCAACAATCAAAAATAAGAAATTTACAGGTATCGATCCGTAGATACGACCAGCAGGCCCAATGATGACCCCAAGCAACTGTTTGAATAACTGCAGAAAGCACAAATTAGAATTAAACAAATATGAAAATATGATTACGAGTATGACAATCGAAATTTTGCGTGCAGTGACTGACGTATTGACTCGCATTTATAATTTAAGATTCTTTATGTTGATGCTTTGGTTTGTTTCATTAGCCTTTCAGTGACAAGATGAGGCTACAGAGTGGGGCGTTCGCCTCAGCTTTTCGAGGGGGAGGGGCATATCATTAAATACCCATGTTGCAAATGAAACGGATAAGCACAAATGCGAGCAATTTGCGAATGTGTTTTTTGCTCGCGTGCCGAACTCTTGACCTCCAGTGATGCGGACGTGCGGCTGGGACCTGGGATTCTCGGGTGGCGGCTAGAGTCAGTACGACGTTACCTTCGGGGATCAGGAAGATTCACGCTAAATTGACGGCATCTGGATCTAAGCGCTATTGACGAAGATTCCTATAATGAGATTATCCTATTTGATGTTAAACAGGTATTTCTCGATGGCGAATGGGCGTGTGAAAGGTTGTAACGCCAGATCTTCGGTTTGACGGCCGAAGAATTATGCATTGCATCGATTGTTGAATACGGAATTTCTGGGAGCTACAAGCTCCGTGTCAGATTTGCTCACTCGACAGCCTGGAGGAGGAGTGGACCTGAGAGGACAGGCCAGAGAAAGCGAAATAGAGAAGTGCTGCGTGACAGGAGTGTATTGATGTGATGAATAGTTAGAACAGGTGATACTGTACATTAGCTGCGTGAACGAAAGTAGTACAGGCACACCAATGGTTTTTTGCACAATGGGTCTGCAAACGACCCCGAAGAAGATATTGGTATTTTAACATGGAGCTGGACTATGGATTAGTATATTAGTCAGGAAACTTTAGGTGGTAACTCTTGGGGATATTTATCGGTGTTTTAACAGAAAGTGGAATCTCATTACCATGGGCTGTTTACAATCGATTATGAGCAAATAAGACCGCCAAGGCGCTCTTAACCTTCTTCCGCCTCTTCTAATAGCTATAATACGCCGGTAAACGAGAAGCTGGTAGCTACTGTGTACTAATTAGGTTAACCGCGTCACCGTGGGTTTGAGGTGCCCAGAGAGACTCACTGTAATATTGCTGAAAATGATTACCAGTTATTTTTGACGATCCCTGAGCGCGAGATGGAAGTGTTGACGAATTGAGGCAAGAGTATGTCAATCGTGTGCGAAAAGCAGAGGCTGCGATGAGTTTTGTTGTTAATTATTGGTTCGTTAAAGAACTGGTTTTGTATGGGAAAATTATGTTAGTCGAACAATGTGCGATCTACCACAAAAGCTGTACGATGCTTGAGTTTTTAATTATACGTAGGTATGCTTATGAGTTCGTGTTGATATACCCTGTCTCTGATGTGAACATACCTTTAGCGTGCCTTTTAAACTGACATTACAAAGCACGGCACAGATCATACTCAGACTGGACGCTTTCTGTAAAATCAAACAATAGTTTAAAAAAACTAAGAAACTGCGCTTTTATATGCGGCCGAGACTAAAGAATGAGAATGAGTTTTTCATTAAAAAAATATTGTCATTTCATAGTAAAAAGCGTGGGGTGCATTTACTATTTTTTCATAACTTTCCATCATAGATATTTTGCAAATATAATAATTATAACATTTAATATATTTATCACCTACGCTTTTACTATGAAATGACAATATTTTTAATGAAAAATTATTTTCTAATTTTTAGTTCGATTGCATATAAGCGTGTTTTTAGTTTTTAAACTGTTGGTATTTTCATTTTTAGTTTCTGCTACTCTGACAAAATGGCGAAGACTTTAATGAACAAGAGTGGCAAATTACAAAATTTTCCAACAGATACAACTCGCTAAAGAATTTCTTGCTTCGATCAAGTAACAGAAGTTGAAATTTTGCCAGACAGGCAATCCAGACGTGTTTGGACCGTTGCAATATATTACTGACCCGCTAAAATTTCTTCTTCATTTAATAACAAAGTTTGAAGTGTTGCCAACGATGGCATTTTAGGTGTTGTTTATATTTTTATAATATAAAGGAAAATTTTTCCTGTCGATCCAAAAAAGAATGTTAATTTTATTAATTGCACATTATGTATATGTATACATTACACGTAATGTATTATTATTGTAATCCTTGAACTAATGGTGCAACTAACCCTATATTTTATTTTCATAAAA